>MU227873.1:534041-544412 GCA_018584345.1 Thuja plicata | reverse complement strand
GGCCAGTTTGTTGTTGGTCCAAGCATGGCTTTTTTTCAACTCTTCCGTCTATAAGCCACACTGCAGGGGCTTGGGGGTTCCTAGCATACCTTTTCTCTGATACCATGTTGAGCCATTGCTCATGGACGAATTAGGACTCAAACCTGGGACCGTCTATTTTCTGTTTAAGTACTTTTGCCAATAGTTACCATCCCCTTTGTGATCAGTCCATCTTTGGTCTGAGTGTGGCTTATTTCCAACATATTGTATTGTAGTTGCAAATAATGCACCCCAAATTGTGGGGGGTTGTAGTTGCAGTTGTGAGAAATTTCTGGGCAGTGCAAAATAGAAAAAATGTTCACAAAAGTTGTTTTTTATTGCAGAAGGGTAGGAAAACTAAAGGATGTGAAATATAACCCGTCCCCTCACGTTTCTTGCAATATAGGATTCTACAAAGAGCTGATAAATGATGCTTAGTCAACTATTTACAAAGAATTATTGACAAAGGTCCGATCAATTAAGAGAAAACAAAAATTTGCAAGGAATGAATGGGATTAGAAGAGGGTAGCTGAGGAAATGCCACCTACCATCTCCAAGAAGACTGCAATTCTATATGCCAAATGTTTTTCCCAAGGAAACTGGGATATGTAATCATCATTTGAGGACCGTTATGGTACATGACATGCTAGACATGCATGTAATCTGGAAATGAGTTTTACATAACTTTGTTGATCTCTATAAACATATCTTTGCCATCAAAACTTGCTTCCAAGTCACTGGATACTTGAGTGTGGCATTAAGCTAGGTGACAAAGGATAGCAATCATAAGACTCAGATTAATACAATTAAAGTCAATAAAAATAAACAAGCACATGTGCGAGATTACCATTTTAAACATGGGTTTGCAGGTAAAAACATCAGGAACTTGAATTTAAATGCTCTAATTATCTTTCTTGAAGAAAAAAAAGAAGAAACCCCAGAATTTGATTAAAAAATATGAAACGGTTGAGTTACTTGGTTTGCAAACATAAAAGCTTCAACTCTAGAGATTCAGGTATTCATTCAAAAGAAAATTTCCGCTCTTAAATAAACCTGGCAGCAGGCATAATTTTTGTTGGCAATTTGTTTTGTGTTGTCATTGATGTCAAACTTGTTGATATTGATGACTAAGAGAAAGAGATCAGTTGTGTTTGTTGTTGGTGTTGCCATCAATGACAAAGGGGGAGATTGTTAGCAATATGAGTTTAGTGTTGCCATTGATGTCAACTTGCTGTTAGCATTGATGTCAACAGTCACCCTGATGGTGTGATATGTTGTTTGTTGTGTGAAAGCTATAAGAGGTTCGGCAGTGAGTGTTTAAATGTTGTTTTGATGTCTGGTGACGGTACCAAGTCAATATGTTGACAATATGGGAAGCTGGAATATGCAAGAAAGAGCATTTGAAGTCCTTCTGGAAGAATGCATTGCATTCCTCCGCATAAGAATTTGATAGCTTGTGGTTCTGGTTGTAATGTCTATGGTCTGTGAATGTTGCACTATCACGTTTTCAATCACCCAACAGTTCAAAGGTTGAGGTTGTGATTTGTTGTTTGTTGACAGTAAGGTTGGCTATCGGGACTGGTCAAGATTAGTTTGGAGGATGCTCCACATTGGTGCTTTTGGATTTGCGGCTTGGTGAACATGTTCAAAAGGTTCATGCAATGTTCTAGCTTAGAAATCTTGTGTTGGTTTGCTTTGCAAGTGAAGATATGTTGTTCAACATTGTTGTTTGTGTTGGTCTCTAGCCAACTCAGTGGATTATCTTAAATGAATTATGATTTTTCGGTCCAGATATGCTTTGGAGAAAGAGTTAAGAGGTTGTTATGGCTCTTACAGTGTTGCGTTTAGATCCACATTAAGCTATGTGCATTGGAGGATGTTTTTGGGTTGACTGGTTTACGTGTTTTATTGTTTTGCTACACATTATGTTTGATGTCGTTAATGGAGGATGTTGCATTTTGCGCACTTTGTTTAAATCAATTGTCGAAGGCTTGTTATGATGTATTTAGGTCCCCTATATTTCTAGGTGGACTGCATTGAGCGTAAGTGTTCATAGTGGCCGACTTTGTGTAAATATTGTTTATCTTTATTGTGGCCAACCTAGTTGAGGTTTTCGATGATCAAATTGATATATATAGGCGAGTGGATGTTTGAGTTGAGTATGGATTGACTATGAATTCAATGTGATGCGAATGTTGGAAGAGCAGATGTGCGAATTGAAAATATCTTTTAAAGTTGACAAAGTTTGTGGCGACGAATGTTTGACACGATCAGGAGATCCTACATCTTTTCAATTCATCCATTCCTTGTACCTGCTAGAAGATAGCGAGTCTTTTGGCAGCTTGTACAGTCTTGTATCTTGCCCTAAAATTGCGTGTCTCAATCTTGCCCTAAGGTTGTGTGCCTTAGCCTGCAAGTCCACATCAGAAGCAACAAGCTTCCTTGACTTTGGCATAACATTGTATTCAAGTTTACTCATATAGTGAGTGTGATTCTCACCATGGTCTTTTCCCACATTGGGTTTCCCACGTAAAAGTTTGTTGTTCATGTAGTCATTGCAATATCTTTCATTGATGGTTTGCTGGATAAAGATAATTGATAAGTGTTTGTGATAGAAAAAGTTAAGAATTTTTCAAGACTGATTCACAACCCCCCTCTTAGTCTTGTGGTGTGTTCATGATCAACAATGGGTAGGCAATACAATTGACATTTTAAGCAAGGAACATCAACTGGATATGGGATATGAAAAGAAGGCTCAAATGAATATTTAAAGCTTACCATAGACAACTATGTTTTCCATTCCAATTTTTGGGCCACAACTATGGATAGTTTGGATATTGTTCTTGAATATAATTAGGAACTTTGAGAAAGTTTCCAATCTTGATGTCTACAAGAAGTCATGAGGGAATAGTAGAAGAAAAATAAATAAACTTTTAAAGACAATTTGATAAAATCAAGCGAGGAGTATCAAGGGCACATGTATATGGTGAGAATGCTCAAGAATGTGAAGGTTTGAAGCTTACTATTGATAAATATGTTTTGTATTTTGATTATTATGGTGTGGCTATGGATGGCATAGATATTGTTTTTGGATATCCTTGGTTAAACTTAAAAACTTTTGAGTGCAAAAGTTTGTGAGGCTTGGTATAGGAAGAGAAAGTAACCTTGGAGGATATTACATAGCATGAGCAAACAATGAAGGTCAAGAATGTCATTCTATGCAAGTTGGATAAACATTCCCTACCAATCAAACAATGAAGAAAACCATAGGGAAGAAATGGATAAAGGACAGAAGGAAGGATCAAAAGAAAAGTGTAAGCAGCTCTTGGTTGCTTGCGAAGGAATCTCAAACCCTTCACTGAATCAAATACCAAAGGAACATATGTACCGTAAGGTTGAAAAGTTTACAAAAGGCTGCAGAATATCAACATCCACATCACCATGAATAACAACAATTGGAGCAGCAAAGAAGCAACAATCATGCATATATTCTTCATATCAAAGGAACAACTGTGTATACATAATATTAAAGAAGCAACAACAATTGACATGCACAGTATTAGAAGAGCACGGAGAAAGTAACCTTGTTAATATTGCATAACATGAGCAAACAGTCAAGGTCAAGAAACACATTGTCTGTGATTTGGACACAAATTCACTCAAACATCCAAAAAATGAAGAGCATAAGGCATAACCAGAACAAGAGCAGAGGATAGAATTGATTGAAAGAAGAGTGTAAGCAGATCTTGGTTGCTTGTGAAGGAATCTCAAACCCTTCACCAAATCAAATGCCACAAGAACATGTGTTCAAGAAGTTGAAGAGCTAACAAAGGCTGCAGCATATCAATATCCACATCACCATGAATGACAGCAATTAAAGAAGCATGTGATGAGCAACAAAGAAGCAACAATCATGCATAGATACTTGATACCAAAATAACAACTATGGGTATATACAATATCAAATAAGCAACAACAGCAGACATGCACGATATTGGAAGAGCAACAATATGGCTAGTGCAGCACCATTGAAGACAAAAGATATACATCAGAGTTTGGTGTATGCATGAAGAAATGTGGCCTCAGGGCGTCATGATTGTAGTACATGATAGATTCTGATCTGTCAATGTTTGAGTCTGGCAGACGCAGTGCACAGAATGTATCATTGTCCATTAATAGTGATAGAGAAAGCCCAAAGTTGGAAGATCCAGAAGCTCAAAGACAATGGATTGTCATGAAATAACAGACAATGAATTGCCCTCTCTTGTACAGTCTTTTGTACTTGTACGTCACGATCCTTCAATTATGCATCGTGATTTTAAATATGACAATATTTTTGTGAATGGAGGGATTACTTTTTCCAGGGGAGCTGCTATGTGAGCTTGGGGAGAAATAGTGATAGGATTTTCTAGTTTGAACAACAGTATTTTTCTTTCAGCATGGCCATTTGTACAGAGAATTGAGAGTCTGCGAGCTCTCATTTTTATCAAAGAAATAAGGAGAGATTTTGATCTTTGTGTTTCTTTGTATTCCTTTTGATTGTAAGTTTTCCTGTGTGAATTCACAAGCTTTCTTTGATGCATCCTCTATTACAACTGGGTGTGATTATATTCATTACAGGATCTGTGAGTTGTGAATATATATCTGGAAGGAATTGCTGCTTATTCTCACAATTATCATTTGTAGGCACAAAACTGATGATCTGTGTGTCATATGGTTTTGTTCCTCTCATTCTAAAGTTTACCTTTGAAGGTCTCAGGTGGTTTTCTGTGTATTCCATCAGGATTTTCTCCTTTCTTTTTCCTGTAATTGCCTTTCTTGCTTTCTGGTCAAAAGCATGCCTCAAAAACCAAACTAGATCATATGAGGGAGCTGCCCTATCAAACGCAGAGGAAGATCACTAACTCAAAAGTGATCTCTCTAACTGTTGGTGATGCTCACTGGGCAATTCAGGGTCATTTTCCAAGACAAAACCACGGCGACAAATCTGTTTACCAACAAACCTTAAGGCCTGCATCTCTGTGGCTCACCCACCCTACTTATGTACTCTAAATCCTGATTTGGACTTAACCAGTTTCCCTGCTCTGTTCAGGTTTTGGGTTTTCAAATTCACATCATATTATCCTCATTGAATCTTAATTCCCACCATTCGTCATTCCAAATCTTAAATTCTAATTTCCAAACTACTTAACCAGTGACTTAGCCAATTCTTCATCTTGAACAGGGTTTGACTTTTAAAAACTAGAACTAAAGCAATTTATATATCTTTTTTATTGAATTTTTCAAATTTGAATCCCAAACTGGAATCTAGGATTTTGCACAAAACTCGGTTCGCTGTCAATTATCAACACAAGCTGGCTCACATAACCAAAAGCTAGCTTACTAATAACTAATTTGAGTGCCGTAAAAGGGCATATAAAGATAGTCCTGGCACCATTTTCCCACATACAAGCATGTGGGATATATCCCACTGCATTTCAAAATGTATAAAGTTCTATAAACCTATACACACTATTTATCTGCAACCTGAAGACCATGAGCTGAAATTGAAATTTAACTTCGAGGTCACAGATTCTTCCACTGAATCTTTCCTAGACTTCCAGTGTTAGTTAAAATTTTAGTCAAGAGATCAGTTGTATGGTACACATTTTTAAAATCAGATGTTGAAGAAACACACTTGGAGGGAAGATCTGGAGATTTATGGTGCAAAAGGCCGTACAAAAGGATGATCCCGCTTTCTATGGGCAATGAATAATGGAGAATTATATGTGGCGAGGATGCAAAGAGGGCAACGAAGGAGCCATGCCCTTTGTTACGAGTCATGTCTTGGGGTTCAACTTTCATTGAGCCCTAAGAGATTACGGTAGGTAACAGTTAGCATTAATTCAGAGCTCCTTTTCTTTCAAGGGACGCATAGAAGTAGCCAGTTCTATAAGTAAAACAGAATCAGCTTGTCCGGTGAAGGGTGGCAGACAAGATCCTTGGTCTGGCTTACGATGAAGATATTTGTTGCAGCAGGATGGTTCCAAAAAGGCAGACTTTTGACAAGTTTTGATAATGTATTATCAAACAGATAACATAGCAGATCACCCAAACTAGCTAATAAGCATGTTAAAAATAATAGATCAGAGCCATTTCCCCAAGTCAAAAGGGAGGAAGCCACAACGTCACCTAGATAAGAGCATGCCAATACCAATAAGGAGAATAATATTTTTGGTAAAATAAATTCACTTTCGGAAGACTCAACTCAGCAGAACGATGGTCAAAAGTGAAGATTAAAAAGCTGAGACAAGCATTAAGGAAAGTCTGGATGGAAAACATGCTAAATAACTTAGGGCTGGAGGGCCAAAAGCATCATGAAAATGAAGTAATAAATCTTTTAAACAGGGTATCACTTTAAATTTTAATCAACAAAGATTAAAATTCTTTTCATTTTAATGTTGAAATATATTTTTATTAATAAAAAATTATTACTCTTATTCCCATTTCTGATAATATAGAATAATAGGAAGCAGAGCATACGCAGGAAATGGTATCATAATCAAAAGGGACTTGCAAAAACTATTGAAAAACTTTTATGCAACATTCAGGAACTGCTGGAAATGATAATGGATTTGTCTAAGAAGATGAAATTGGCACAGAAAAGCTCCTGGAAAACGAATGAAAATTAGGGGACATGATTTGCCAAAGTTTCCATTCCCTCACTAGGAGTTTCTGATATGGGAAAAAAACTTCTGGATACTCGGCTAGGATTACAAACTACAGGAATGTTCTATGGGATCAAAGTTTCCTGTTGGGCACTATTACAAATGCTTGAATCTTCAATTACAGAACAGCAAATTCGGTTCCTTAAAATGTTAATAAACTTATCCCACAGTCCTCTTTGGTTTAACTACTTAAAAAAGCATCACTAGATTGAGTCGAACATCATTTAAAAATGGGTTTTATTTGTGTGAAGAAGTGATTGAGAAAGCTTACCAGTTACAGAATAATTGTACTCTGGAGACGCAAAGAGTATGCAGTCAGCCTGCAGGACCTTGGCCCTGAACTCCTCCACTGATGGAGGAAAGCTGTTGTCTACTTCCAGGTCGGTATTTACAAATGGAAGATGCCCAATTTCCAAAATCTCAAACTCCATGTGTGGTACGCTTTCCTTTGCAATCTCAACAGCTTTACGCATGAAAACAGCATTCAATCAATACGTAACTATGGAACCCAGGATTTTGTAATTTAAGCTTGTTTAGACTTACCAGCACGGAGTAAACCCCGATGAAAAGAAGATTTTCTGAGAGATCCAGAAATGGCTACCACCTTCATGACGTGCTGCTCTGGCAAGCCAATTGCATTTGCCATTGTCGATATCGAATTGAATTTTGTTATTCTTTCGTTTTTGTGGATTGGTGCACTTTTGTTACAGATATAGGTAGTGCTCCTTATATAACTTTTTCCCCTTTCCATTTCAATTCATTTATATTTATTGTTAAATCAGCATCCAGAGCCCACATGCTCCAGCCAAGTTTGACAGTTGACTTTACTTGTTTATTCATAATTCTAGTGGAGGCCCAAATTAACTGGTAAAAAATGAGAACAAATTTGTTTTGATGTATATTTATTTTAAAATATTAAAAATTTATTAACTCTTTTGGTAGTTGGTGCAAACTTATTTTTCATGTCACTTATGACACGTTAGAATTAAACTAATTTGATAAAATATTTTAATGCTTATTTTTAAATTTTTTTTAAAATATTAAAACTTAATTTTCTAATATTCTATTGAATAGTTGTAAATCATGTTAGTGTAATGTAAGCTTATGGAATCTTTTTAACTTTTTTAATAATTGGTACAAATTTATTTTTCATGTTGCTTTTTTATTCTATTTATTATTAATTTAGAAATTTATTATTTAAAGAATAGTAGATCAATAGATGTAAAAACTTTAATCATATTAAAATTATTTTTAATTTATTGAAAAGGGAAAATAAAATAAATCAATAAATTAAAATAAAATAAATATGCTTTACATATATTAGCATAATTTTTGAAACAAAATAAATTAATCTTAAATTTAAATTTATAGTAAGATAAATATAAATATAAGGGTCTGAATGTGAACATTGATAAACTCAAACCCATTGAAAATAAAATTATATAAAAATTAAAATGACGTACGCGGTGACTTAAGTTCTGACATATTTGCTGACGTATGTGATGACGTCGTTTTCTCAATTGTCACATTTGAATATAATATTTGGGGGTTGAAATTTGAGACGCCTTCTAACTCGTTAGGCTTTAACATGGACAACTAATTAGTTTAGGATGCTTAATGATAATGATTTGTTAGGGTGGGAGGTGTAGGTATAGTTAATTAATTAAATTTTCTTTCTTCTCTTCAAGTGAGGAATAAGGTTCCAAATATTTAGGTGTCTAATAGAGTTGTGTAGGAAATTAATTTTATTAAGATTTTTTTGGTATGTACGTTTGTTTTAGTCAAATAATTAGAAATTAACTATTAAAAATTATAGTATTTAATTAAGCAGTAGGTATAAAGATTAATAATAATAAAACAATTTTGATTCTAATATCATTTTTGAAATTAATTTTTTTTTTTAGATAAATAGATAAATAAATATGCAATTGAAAAATATTTATATTTTTTATTTTTACATGATTAAAAGGTTGTTAAATTTTTAGGAATTACAAGTTGTGTGTTCATTTGAAGAAGGCTTTACTAAAATATGTATCTATTTTTTATAGTAGAATAAATAGATCTCGTACTTCTTAAAATTGATTAACAAATTCTCCTTTTTCATTTGTAAGGACCACCATATTTACATAATAATAAAAATTCAAATAATTCATAAAAATACACATAAGCAAGTTTAAATTATTGTCATGTGTCAAAAATATACAAGGTTAGATTCATGATATTACCTTTAAAAGCAATATAAAGTACATAACTAATAACAAGGAAAAACATAAGAAAACATTTACTTCACATGGGAGAAGATATGTAATACATAATGACCAACAATGAAAAGTGTACAACATTAGATGGTCATGCTGATAGGAACTCCTCATCTCTAAAAGACAAAAGGGAATGAGAACATTGTCTGTGTTTTTCCACACTACCACGAAGCAGTTACGCTCCTCTGGAATCTTTCATGTCAGTCTGACAACGAGGGAGTCTAACAAGATGAAATGACAAGAATAATAGAATTTGCGTGGTGTGTATATCTATATCTAACTGCAATGGTATCTTGAAAACCCAATTTAAGAAGACATCACCATTTAGTAATACATCTATTTTCAAGCCAAAGGATATTTATACTTCATAACACATCATGACGACTATATTTTCAAAGATACATGACATGATTGATACTAAATCAAATATCATTTCTACACGCATTTAAGGATTCGACCTTATTTGCATATAGTAATCAACATACAAAAGAAACAAATATATATGCATTAGTACATAAGTACATACAAATGATAAAAATACCATATTCAAGCACATATGACACACAAGCACAAAATGCCCCAACTATTCATTCCCATTGTCATGGACAAGAAGATACCCTTAGAATACAATACTTATAAAAGATAAATTAAGGTGATTACTATGTATAATGTTATAACTAAAAAACAACTCCACTTCTATAATTTACTATTTTAAGACATATATAAAGTATTCTTCATTAAAAAAACAATAGAGTAAAAATATACCTTAATTCAATTGGCCTTCATATTTTAGGCAAATCCTTTATAATTATTTGAACACTTAATAATATCTAGGTATATTATTTACATCCCATGAACCAAGGATATATCATCTTTATCAACACGAAAATATTAATAACTTTCAATCAACACATAATATCATGTCGTGACTTTGACCATAAATTATGTTAACTTAAACAATCACAAAGCTTTAACTAATTTTTTTTTTCCAGTAAATATTAATAACTTTCGATCAACACGTAATATCATGTCTTGACTTTGACCATAAATTATGTTAACTTAAATAATCACAAAGCTTGATGGTGGTGAAAATATAAAGTTTCCATCGTATATATTTAAAATATAACTTATGAGGTAGATATTTAAAATATCACCTCATTATGAATACATCAATTTCCATTACCCGTTTGTTTTGTGGAATTCGTGTATGCTGGAATAGCCAATTCTGGAATTCAACTATTCTGAAAATAAATTCTAGATATGGGCTTGTCATGTTTGGTTCACATAGAAGATGATTGAGAAGATGCAAATTCTGCGTTTGGTTCCACAAAATTGGAATTGGAATTTGTTTTTGCACACACACACACACACACACACACACACACACA
>MU227873.1:508601-521388 GCA_018584345.1 Thuja plicata | reverse complement strand
ATTCTTTTTCACTTAAGCTTGTCATTTAGGTGCATAATAATTAATATGTCTATTAATTATTAAATGCACAAACCTAGCTTTCTTCGGCTTTAGGGTTTCTCACCTTATAAGCCACTTTTTGTAATTAATTGTAATTCATTCTTTTGGGAAATAACAATTTGCTCTCACTCTGCTGATATTTTCCAAACCCTAGCTTCTCTCTCACAGGTTTCACTTTCAGCTTTAGGTATTTTGCATGCAGGTGTTCTTGGCATTCTGTGGATTTGTGTTTATCAAATCCTACATGGGCTTCATTCGCTTGTTTTACATGTGAAGCTCTTCTTGACGATAGATCCCCTTGTAGGTAGGGAAGAATTTTTTATTATCTTGTGGTCCCACTTGGTTTGGTCTTCAACTTTTGACGGTACTTTCTGTCTCGAGATTGGTGGTCATTGTTGTTGACATACGAACCTTGGATGAGGTGATTTCAAATTAGTGGGTCAATTAATCTTGCTTGCTATGTCTGGGTGAGGTGAAGAGGCTAGAGGATTATTCTCTTTTCCCTTTTGGGAGAATCAGAAACTTGGAACCCTTGAATCTGAACTAAGTCCCCATGTGGTTCATATTGTGAGTCTTCCTTGTTAGAGAGGGTTAACCGTAGTGGACACTCCCTTTATTGGGTAAACCACATGGATGGAACCTCAAGCGGTAATAGCCATTTCTTCCATGGTAGCAACAACCGCTATATAAATGTCCTTGTGGAAGAAATCTCCACAGGTGTGGTCTCTTGTTGGGTTGTCAGATCTCCTTAGCAGCTCTGATTGATTAAATTCTCGGGCTATGTCAAAACCTCGGTGCGTCGAAATTGGATTTCACCCACTTAAGATTGTAAAAGTTGCAGAGTTGACCATTACTTCAAACCATAGTGCAACCAACTTTATCTTTTCTAGGACTATGTGTGTGATTGAAAAACATTTTGAGAACATATACAAGTAGAATCTTTAGGGAGTAGGATACTACGACACTATTCTTGTTCATGTGCAAGGTTGCTTTGTCCCTTTCTCATTGTTTGAAGACATTTGTTTGCTTGGACTCCCTAATTATTGTCGTGCGTGCCTGATTCATGATAAAAATATGTTAATGCATCTAGTTGGTCATTTAAAATGAACAAAAGCTGAGTTATGTTTCCTTCCCGTTAGAATCCTCAAGCGAGAGAACATTTCCTCGCATGGCTTTGTGCATTTCTTCGTGTGATACTATGCGAATCATCGTGCGATATTTTGTTAGTATATTGTCTTTTTTTGTCATTTTGTCACACTAGTCCAATTTCCTTCGCGCTAGACCACAAATTTTTGCGCGATCCTGTGGTAATCCTCGTGCGAGAAACAATTCCTTCGCACGAAAACTGTCTTCTGTTGCCATACTAGTGAGATATTTTCTGTCAAATGCCAACTTGCTTGATTGCTATACTATCATTTTCGGTCTTCCTTGGTTGATCCGGGTCAGATTAGATCACTTACCCTACTGTTAGAAGCTTGTTTACACTTTGGATTCTTGCATTTTGACCTCTTGAACTGGTGACCTTCTATTTCACAAGTGACCTTGCTTGGAGCTTGGTGAGCTAGAGACCATCCTTGTTGAGAAGATAAACCTTTAGATTCTTTGATAACACACTGGAGAGTTTTGGTATTCTCTTGTCCATTCACTTTCATACAAATTCAATTTCAATCAATATAACTTGGGTAAATCATCTTCATAATTCATATGTGTTAGGATATTCACCCATTTATTGGGCACCTTTGTGGCAGTGTTGATTTATACCTCTTGCAAAAATTCTATCTTATCACCTCTCTTTTGGACAAGTTAATGCCTTTACTATCCTAGTTTGGTACCAACATTTCTTAGGGTCATCCTATCAGCTAGTACCTTTTCTTTCATGCCAGTTACAACAAGATATCAAGTAGATCAAGGAAAATGACCTCAAGTAGTCTTTAACCAATTACCCTTAGTTCAAACTCGCCAAAAATGTAAGGGAAAAGAACCCATATTTGATCAATCACCTAGGAACAACTCATAAGTTTGGTTTGATTCCAAGAGTCACCTTAGTGAGTTGGGTACATCCTTAGCATCTTCTTGCTCGGATATGGATATGAGTTACACAATGACTCAACGAGAGAGGGAAGACATGGATAAACACCTTGATGACATATTTGCAAAACATAGAGATACCATTTCATTTGGTGGTTCCTCTCGTGACATTCGACCAACTTCGCCCCTTATCTCAACTAGATATCTAGATGCACACCAAAGAACTGAGAGAGGTAAGAGGCAAGCTTATCAAGATGAGCAATCACAACCTGAAAACCAAGATGAGGAACTTTATGACACTCGCGTAAATGCAACATACACCAATAATTTGTTTTGACATTCAAGACCAAGTTCACTGCTCAAAACATCTTCAAGATACACAAGTGAAAGGCTTAAGAGAATTGAGCATGAAAAGATGGCCTTCCTAGATGAACAAGCTAAAAAGGAAGAACAGTTTAGAATCCTAGAGTTGGAGAGACAAGAAATCCCTCCAGGAGGACCAAGATAGACTCTTGGCTCAGCGACTTAATGACCACTTTAATAACATGCGTGTTAGTGGTGGAAACAACTCTCCTCTATCCACTCCTCCTGAGACTCCATGAAGTGGAAGACATTCAAGGATGCCATCACGATCTCCTAACCCTAGAGGGAGAAGGGCTTCAAGACATGATCATCATAGGAGACGAACACCTCCTAGGAACTCAAAACAACCTTCACAATGTGCTCATTATGGTTCACAATATGGGGGTAGTAGCTCGATTTTTGATCTCACCTCCCAGGACTTCATGAAAATGCAACAAGAACCACTCTTCCAGCAATATGTGGAGAAATATTTAGAGCAAAACAAAGACAAGCTCCTAGAGAGTTTAATCAACAAGGGTGCTAGGGTCCACTGCAACTTTGATGTGGACAAAAAGATTAAGAAGCAAGGGCCATCTCAAGAAGAGGAGATCAAACAACTTAAGAGCATGATGGAAAAAATGTTAGCACCTAAGAATTCATTCTCACTAGATTCAATTTGTCCTAATCCTTTTGACAAAAGTGTTAACATGAAAGATTTCCCTAGAAAGATTGAGATTCCTCAATATGACAAATATGATGGGAATGGAGATCGACATGATCACGTGCGCTAGTTTTATACTATAAGTTTTGAGTTCCATCAAGATGACTTGTACCTCATGGGATTCTTCCCAAGGAGTCTTAAGGGTCAAGCAATGGAATGGTTCACCAACATAACTCCTCCTGTTAAGACTTTCAAAGAGCTTGTCCACAAATTTGTTCAACACTTTGCATACAACCTTTCAAGATCAATCACCATGTTGGACTTATGCAACTTGAAGCAAAACCAAGGGGATTCCTTTGTCACTTTCTTGCAAAGGTGGAGACAACAATGCTCTCTCTACTCTAGAACTATTCCTGAAAATGAAAAGATTGACATCCTTGTTAGCAACTTGATTCCCGAAATGCGGTATGAAGTTAGGAAGATGGTTTTTGATTCCTTTGACACCATGGTTGAAAGCGCATGTAGGATTGAGGATGTTTTGAAAGAACAAGGAATTTTGACCAAACATGGAAACAACAACAACAATGGTCAAAATAACAACCCTAACAAGGATAAAGGAAAGAACCCACATTGGAATAGGAATAAACAAGTGGTCAATGATGGAGTTGTGGACTTGTCCCAACCGAAAGATAAAATTGTGCTCCACTTGTCCAGTGATGTTCAAGCCATGAAGCTCAATACATCTCATCAACAAGAGAACAAGCCAAGATACCAAGATAGGCCTAAAAAAGAAAGACGCCAATTTTTGAAACTTGGTGACTCATACGAGGATGTCTTGAAAATGCTCATTGCCAACAACCTTGCATATTCTCAAGATCCCGCGAAGCATTATATACCTAATGTTAAGCCACATTGGTGGGATGAGAAAGCCTTTTGCAAGTTTTGCAATGGTATTGGACATGACATTGAAAACTGCTACAAACTCAAGCATCTTATTCAAGATCTCATTGAGAATGGCAAGCTTAAGATAGATGGCTTGAACACCAATGCCGATCATAAGGCATTCAAAGAACCGGTGCCCAAGTATGAAAAGGGAGAAACCTCTAAATCTAAGAATGACAAGGCTGAGATCAATTACACCTGCACAGATGTGGAGAATACTATCAACATGCTGGAATTTGTAGAAGAAAATGTCAATATGATGAGGGGTAAAGATCCCTATGGTTATGATCTAGACATGGACTCTCCTCCTATCTTTGACGAAGAACCCGTGGTGGTGCTAAGGGGTCCTAACTCTAGAGTGTCATCTCAAAATCTCAATGCTGTCACATGAAGTCAAGGTCCCATTGTCATTAGAGGACCCAATTCGAGTCAATCAAGTAAACCTAAGCAAGTGGCATCCAAGAATGTCACCTCAAAACCAATAGTTAATCCTAAGTCAAGATATAGTCTTGTCGATCAGTTGCAAATAACCCCAGCTCAAATTTTGATCTTTGAGCTCTTAGAGTTGTCCCCAAGACACAAGCAAGTCCTTGAGGATGCTCTGCACATGATGAACGCCCCAACAACTTAGATGTTGATCAATTCCAGAACATAGTTAATCACATTGCTAGCCCTCATTACCTTACCTTTTCAGGGGATGATGATAAAGTCTTGAGCCACCCACACAATCTTGCTCTTCATATTGAGGTCATGATCCACATAACCTGTGTTAGGCACATGTTGATAGATGGGGGTGTTGGGCTTAGTATCTATTCCTTTAGTCTTTTAAAAGAGTTGGGTTATTCTAAAAAATTCATAGATACCAGGAAAAGGATCACTATCAAATCCTATGATGAGGCAAAAAGAAGTTCCAAGGGGTTGGTTGTCCTTCCTGTTAGGATTGGCCTTGTTGAAAAAGACATTTTATTTCAAATAGTTGATGTTGGTCCCCTTGCGTATAATATCTTACTTGGTAGATCATGGATTCATGATATGCAAGCGGTGTCGTCTACCTATCATCAATGTGTTAAGTTTCCCTACAATGGAATAGAGATTTGTATACCCGGGGATAATACTTTATCTATTAACTCAATTTCAGTAGGAACTCATGTTCCCCTCAATGGAGAAGCATAAGACTTTGATGCGACCTTAGTTGAATGTAAAGACAAGCTTAAGTCGATAGACCTTGGCATGGGGGGGTATCAACTCAACTCCCTCACAACACTGCCAGTTTCACCTCAGTCTTATGACAAGCCTTCACAAGAAAAGAGACCCCCCTCATCAGCTATGACCGTATTTGGCACATTTGTAGAGTCCTCGGTGCCTATTCAAGAAGAGAAAGAAGAGACATTTGTTAGAGACTAGATCTATAGAGAAGAGAAATATATGCACAATGAAAACTTCTCTCCCTCTCCTCAAGCTTACGGATGAGGGTATACTTTTGTCAGACAAATGGGCTATCTCAGACATGGCCCTCTTAATCACAGATTGGATGCTAGAGCCAAACCTCTTGATCGTGCTCTTTTTGGATGCAAGTCTAAGACGCCGGTTGGCCAAGGCTTTGTGAATCACAACAAGCATACTACTCCTATCCTTGATAGGTCAGATAGTGAAGATGAGCCAGAATACGTTCCTAATTTGACAAATCAGCAAGACATGTGTTAAGATTGGGTCCCTTCTACTAATCTCCTTTGGGGAGATTCAAATATTCCGATCACTCATGCGTCAGTTGCAACTTTAGAACAAGATGAATCAGATGTAGAAGATCCTTTTTGAGAACGTCAATGCAAAAGTTTTGTTCATTTAATGGAAAGAGGAGATGCTACTCTTCATGACACTAGACCTTCCACATCAAGAGGTCCCAAACCTTCACGGTGTAAGCATCCTAGTCGCAGTTCAGACACAAGTTCATATGAGTATGAGTGGGACTCCTTGTTTGAGTCTTCCACAGTTGATAGAGATATTGATGTTATCCACACTTATAGTTCTCAACCTGAGGTAGCTAATGAGTCACACATAAGATTAGGGGATTTATACCCACGTGTTGCCTTAGTGGACGATTCTTCGCTTGTTAGGACAAATCCTGATTTGGGTAGCTTAGAAGGATACTTGACGGACTCTGACTCCTCGGTCACCAATGATAATATCATTCACATTTATAACCTTGAACCAGTCATTGACTTATCCCTTGTTCATCATGACCTCAATTATTGGTCCCAACGCTATCAAGAACCTGAACTCTTAACATTTCAAAATGATTATGAGATAGTTTGTTACTTAAATGCCCTTGAACCCGTAGTCTCTTCCAACAGCAAACCGACTACCAGCATGACAAAGCCAGACATCAAGTACCTTATTCACAAGATAAAAAGAAAATAAAATCAAAATAATAGGAGTTCTGATGGTGAAAACCATTGTGTGGCAGTGTCAGAACCAAAAAAAGTAAAAAGAAATGACGTATCCAAGGGTGAAAACCTCTTTGAGGCACCTAAGGATGAGGTACTTGATCATCTCCCTAGCTAATTTCAAGATAGATCTTCGGTGCTTATTGAACCAACACAAGCAGTCAATTTGGGTACCGATGAGGCTCCACAGATCGTACACTTGGCTGAATCTGTCACCACAAGAAAAAGAAGCCTACACTAAGTTGTTATAGAAAAAGAAGATCAATTTTGCATGGACTTATTCAGATATGCTAGCGTTGGACATTAATCTTATCATGCATCACTTGTCCATAGCTATGGATGTCAAACCGGTTAAACAAAAATTGAGAAAGATGCATCCTCACATAGCTCTCCTAGTCAAAGCAGAATTAGAGAAACTCCTTGGTGCAAGATTCATAAGAGCTATCGCCTATGCTGAATGGATATCAAACATTGTACCAGTTTCCAAACATGATAAATCCATTCAAGTTTGCATAGATTTTAGAGATGTCAATAGAGCATGCCCAAAGGATGACTTTCCACTTCCCAATATAGACATGATAGTGGATATGACTGCGGGTTATGAGATATATTCCTTGACGGATGGTTTTTCTGGGTACAATCAGATTAAGATAACTCCTGAAGATCAAGAAAAGGCTGCATTCACTTGTGCATGGGGTACCTATTGTTGGAACGTTATGCCTTTTGGATTAAAAAATGCATGATCCACCTATCAACGAGCTATGACAACCATTTTTCATGACATGATGCATAAAAACATGGAAGATTATGTGGATGACACCTTGGCCAAGTCTAAACAAAGAGACACACACTTAGATGATTTAGAAGTCATTCTAGATCGCATGGAACAATTTCAACTAAGGTTGAATCCTAAAAAGTGTGCATTTGGAGTCACCTCTGGAAAACTACTCGGATTCATCATTTCAGCAAAAGGAATAGAGGTAGACCCTGAAAAAGTTCAAGCAATCATAGATATGCCACCTCCTAGAAACATTAGTCAAATGAGGAGTCTTCAGGGACGTCTTCAATCTATAAGGAGATTCATTTCACAACTAGCAGATAGAGCTCTACCCTTCAACAAGAACTTGCACAAGGGAGTCAAATGTGTTTGTAATGAGGATTGTCAAAAAATTATAGATCAAATCAAGAAATACTTGATAATTCCTCCTATTTTAATGCCTCCTATCCCAGGGAAACCACTTATTCTATATATTTCAGCAACATAATCTTCCTTGGGGGCATTACTAGCTCAACTAGATGAAAATGGGAAAGAAAGAGAAATATACTATATCAGTCGCACTCTTGTTTCATATGAGGTTAATTATACCAGCATTGAGAAAGCTTTCCTTGCAGTTGTGTTTGCTTCCCAAAAGTTGTGACATTACATGCTTGTGCACACTATATACCCCATAGCCAAAATAGATCCACTCAAGTATTTGCTAGGTAAGGCTGCGCTCATAGGTAGACTTGCTAAATGGATGATGATACTTTTAGAGTTTGACATGGAGTACATTGAGCGTAAAGAAATCAAAGGACAAGCCATAACTGATCAATTGGCTAATTTCCCAATACAAGATAATGCACCTATTCAAGTTGACTTCCTAGATGAGCACCTCATGTAGATGACTAAAAGAACATGAAAGATGTTCTTTGGTGGATCTTTTATGCAAAACAGTTCAGGAGCTGGTGTGTTGTTTGTTTCTCCTCATGGGTACACGATCCCCAAATCTTACAAGTTATTGTTCCCATGTACAAACAACATTGCTGAGTACGAAGCTTTAACAAATGGACTTAAGATGGCCATAGAATGGAGAATCATAGAGTTACACATCTATGGGGATTCACAGCTGATAATCAACCAAGTTAATAATGAATATCAAACAAATCATGAGAAACCGGTACCTTACAAGAAAATGGTTGATTCCTTGAAATGATACTTCACTTTTGTCACGTTTCAATAAATCCCAAGAGTAGAAAACAAAGCAGTTGATGCTATGGATACACTTGCTTCACTTCTTCATTTAGAGAAACATGAATCCAGATTTGAATTCCTGGTGGAAGAGCTACATCACCCTATATATGACTCCCTAGAAATCCATGTCATTTGTACCCTTGTTGGTCGTGAGTCATCCTGTTATGGTGCCATTTACTCATACCTTCGTGATGGCATTATACCTGAAACCTTTAACTGATATGAATGCAGAAACCTTACCCAAAACGCCTCTCACCATTCCCTTATCACTGGTGATTTGTATAGGAGGGGTCTAGATGGAACACTTTTTAGATGCTTAAAAAAGGAAGAATCTAACCAAGCATTAGTTGACATCCTCGAGGGCATCTGTGGGGGACATTCCAATGGTCTTGCCATGGCTCGAAGGTTTCTTAGGGCGGGGTACTATTGGCCTACGATGCAGATTGACGCAGTAGATTTTGCAAAGTCATGTGAAAAGTGTCAAAAAAATGGTAACATGATACATGCTCCAAGAAGGGAGCTCATTCCTTCTATATCTCATTGGCCATTTCAGCGCTGGGCCTTTGATCTTGTAGGGCAGATTCATCTCAACTCATTAGGCAGACACAAGTTTATTATCATTGCTATTGATTACTTCACTAAATGGGTAGAAGTTGTCCCACTTTCTGTTGCCTTAGGCAAGATAGTTTCTCTATTCATTCTGAACCATATCATCTGTTGATATGGAGTGCCTTCCGAGATTATCACTGACAACGGAGGCTAGTTCAAAAATAAGGACCTTAAAACTCTGCAAGAAATTCAAGATTAAACAACATTGGTCCTCCATTTACTTCCCACAAGGAAATGGTCAACCAGAGGCATCAAACAAAACCATTCTTAAAATATTACATAGAACAGTCTGTAAGAATGGTAGAGATTGGCACTTACAGATAAATCTGGCTTTGTGGGCCTATATAACTATTATTCATACTCCTATTAGGGCTACTCATTTTTCCCTTTCATATGGCACTGAAGCAGTGTTACCTTTGGAGGTTGAGATTCCTTCACTTTGAGTTTCCCTCAAAGGTCCAGTTACAGATGAAGACTACCACGCCATGAGACTTCAAGAGTTAGAACTTCTAGATGAAAAACATCAAACATCATTTGACCATATGAGGGTTTATCAAAAGCGCATGTCCAAAGCCTTTAAAAAAAAGGTTCACTCTAGAGAATTCCAAGTGGGAGATCTTGTCCTACGTGAAAATCCTAAGAATCAACATCATAGAGATCAAAAGGGAAAATTTGAACCTAATTGGCTTGGACCTTACATTATTACAACAAATTTTGGGTCAGGTGCTTATTTATTGTCTACAGTAGAGGGAGAGCAGCTCCATGATCCTATCAATGTCTTGCACCTGAAGAAGTTTTATCCATGATGCCCATTTTGTCTGGGGGCACCCTTTGTACATACTTATTGATCTTGAAAAAATCCAAAAAAATGATATATTGTCAAAAATTCTAAAACTCAAAAAAAGTCCTGAAAAAATGATCACCTTAGTGAAAACCTAGCAATAGGCGCTTTGATGTATCTCAAAAAAAATTATATATTCCAAAAATACAAAAAAATAGAAAAAGTGCCTTGGTGAAAACCTGGAAACAGGCGCCTTGGTAGCAAAAAATTGTAATAAAATCCAAGTGGTGAAAACCTGGAAACATGTGCTACTTGAGGCCTTTTCACCTCTGTTCTTAGCGCGTGTCCTCAACTCTTAGCCTTTCTCTATCATGCCTTTTCCTTATTGCCTCGGTCTGGAATTAGTCTTTGTCTTTGTTTAGGTGGCATACCTGTGTTAGCTTTAATCTCTTAGATGCATTAGTCTTTAGGACGCCTCACAAATAGTGTTTTTCAACACCACCCCAGCTATATTTTTCAATACAAACCCTGACATCAAGTGTTTTTCAACACTTATCGGTTTGCTCTTACCCAGTTTTGTCATGTGATTTTACCTTCTTGCGAGCATTCAATCCTTATCCTTGGAACTCAGTATCAGTTAACACACTTAAATTTTTAAACACAACACTTAATGCTTGAGCTATGTCATGATCTTTTCTTTGTGTGCTAACTGTTATTGATTTTTGTTGAGTGTCCTTGTCTAATTAGTCTCTCCGGGATGCATAGCTAGAGGACTCGGGGCATAGGACATGTTTTTATTTTCTTTCTGCTTGTGGGTGTGGTCTTGAAACTCTTGAGTTTCTCTTGTTGTTCCCTTGAAACACTTAGGAGATTTGAGGCTTCATCCTTGACTGTTTTCGCACAACTATTCTTTTGGTCATCCCGGGATCTATGCCTTGATGCGAGCGTGGTTTTGCTACATTAAATTGGGTAAGCTAACATCACAATCATCTTGACCTTTATGTCTTTGATGCTTATGTTAGAATCTTTCCACATTCCAATCTGATATCAATCACATTCATATCTTCATAGTTGCGCTTGTGAGTAGTGATGATTGTGTGATTTTTTGATGTTCGTTAATAATGGCCCAATGATGAAAATAAGTTCCTTAACATTCTCTAATGAATGATGAACACAAATTCCCATGTTAGAGTTTCTCTATTGCAAGTACACCTTTGCATTTTCATGTAGCTTGCATTGTTAGACCTCATGTTAGTTTGCATTTTAGGTTGCATTATGAGTTTGAGAGAGTTTCCTTTATCTTTCTTGTGGACTTTTAATCAACTGTGGCCATGTTTGATCTTCATTTCCTTATCTTCTTTCGTGATCTCAATCAAAATTTTCTATCTTAAACAGTTGATTGATTTTGGGGCATTCTCTTTCTCAAGGGAATTTCTCTTTTTTCTCTCCATTTCTTTCCACCTCTTCCAAACTTCCATCTTCCATTCGCTTTCACCCCACTTCTTTTCTTCTAATTCAACCTTGGGGCATAATATTTCATGCTTGATGATCTACCTTGGTTCTATGATCTTTATATCTTTCATCTTACATAAAGAACCTTATCTTTAGTTCGATTTGATCAAATTTATCAATTTGTTGTTTCTCCCCCATCTCATTTCAATTTTGATCACAAGGGGCAGTACCTATCAAACTTCAATCCTTGATTCAGCTTTATCAATCCTATCAATTTCTCCGCTTGGGGCAACCTTGCTTGATATTCTTATCTTGGACATGTCAATTACCTATTTACAGGGGTGTTGACCTTGTCTTTTTCAATCATCTTATCTTTGTCCTGATGTGTTCTCGTCCATCGATCACACGTCTGAGTTATTTTGTGATCCCAAATCGATCTCACACTTCAACTGCATTCTTTGACTAAATGTGTTCCCATAAAGATCACACATTGGTCAAAGAGGGGCAAATGTATGCACCCTAAAATGGTCGCCTAGACTATGGGCCCCCATTCTTCAATTTATCAAATGATGGAATCAATTTATCAAAATTCTTGAATCAATGCTTTGCAACATTTTAATTCAAATCAATTTCCTTGATCAAATCGTAATTAATTCAATTATTTCAATATTTCCTAAGGTTTGATCATTTCCTCAATTATCTTATTTAATTAAAAGAAAAGAATCCCTTTTTATTAAATAAAATAATCTTATTTTATTAACATCTCTTTTAATTAAATAATCTTATCTTATTTAATTAAAATACCCCTTTTAATTAAATAAAATAATCTTATTTAACTAAAGGAAAATCCCTCTTTTAATTAAATAAAATCCCCACTTAAATCCCTTTTTGTGTTGAAAAAGGAAATAAATTAAATAAAAATAAATAAACCTCCTTTTTCTTCACACATATTCCTAAGTGGTGGGTTTTTTTTGCCTCTTAATCATAGCCTTTGATTTTGCCTTTCAAAGCTATGAGCACATGGATCAACCAAGATTTAATCTCCACCATTGCTCATTTCTTTTTACCTCTTAATCTCTACCGTCCATTGCTCTTTAAAAGGAAAACCTCTCATTCTCATCAAATATAGAATTTTTATGTTATTGTTATGCTGCAGGTTTGGAGAGCAACTTTAGAGGAGAGTTTGAGCATTTGAGCTTGAACTATGCAACTTCTCTTCTTCTTTTCTTCTTCTCTCATGCATTAATGACAATCCATTTACAGTAGATTCATGTTAATTTAGATGCATATGTCCTTCATAGATTAGTTTGCATATTTCCTTTCATGCATTGTTATCATATAGATTAATTTTTTTCATGCATTGTTATCATATAGAGTAGTTTTCATTTTCATTTGCAATGCATATTTGATGATCATGGAGACTAGCATTCTTTCTCTTCCTCTTTGAATCTCTCATTTCATGGTGTACTTGCATGGGC
>MU227873.1:488821-505812 GCA_018584345.1 Thuja plicata | reverse complement strand
AATATCAAGGATTCAAGCTTTCAAGCCTTTGAAGGGATTTGGTTCAAGCATTCAAGATTCATCATTCAAGCCCTAGATCTATCCATCATGGTGGTGTGATCTTCCTTCAAGATCCTTTGTGCATCCTAAAATACCTTTTCATTCTTCCTTCAAGGTGGATTCCAAGCATACAATCATGGAGGTTTATGGTTTCTAATTGAGTCCAAGCTTTAATATTTACATACTTGTTTACATTCAAAATACAATTGCATATCTATTTGAATATCATAGCTTCATTATTAGATTTACTTCCACTACTTGCTAGAATTATTTATTTCAACTATTGATTTCAAGGTTGATTCCTAAATCAGGGTTTGACTAAGGCAAACCCCCCAAAAAATAAACCATTTTTCTTGAAGGTACAGGTTTGGAATAGCGGATTAGAGTGCAGATTTGGATACCCTTTTCAGAAAAATTCCAGGATCCGGGAACAGATTTTCAGTCGGAGACTTTTTAGGTCGATTCTGCCCTAGGTCAGAATTAGAAATTCTAGGTCAATGGTGACATTGACTTGAGGGTACAAATTGAAACTATGTCAGAATGGGAAAATATTTCTGGGTTTTGTTCGTCTCTGTGTTTCTATTCCAGATCAGGTCTAAGATTTTCCAGAAACTAAGTGTAGACCCCCCAAAACAACATTCTTCAGATCTGGAACATTTCAAGGTTAGTACTTTTCTCCTATTCAATTCAATTAAAGTTCTTAATCTATCTAAACCTATCACACACTCTCTTCTATAAAATGGGAATTAGGGTTTTTCTCTTTATCCCTATCCTTAATAGGTTGATTCATTTATGCATTGATCCTTTCTTTAGGGTTAATCAATTTGGATCTTCCCTTTAAGAAATTTGGGATTAAGAGGACAATCTTACCTTCTTCACCATTCTTATAACACACATTAAATTTATCCCATACATTTCAAGTAACATTTCCTCTATTTCATATGTAACATTTTACATCTTACATTTTGGTGACCTCTATTTTATATGTTACATTTTTAGATGTAATATTTTAGATGTTACAAGTACTAATAATGACAAGGCTGGTAATAAGAAGCCCATCTCCTGCTCCTCTCATTCAAGCCTCTAGGTTTGTACTTTGTTTTCAATTCTTATCATGGTGCTTATGATTAGTTTTAGTACATATATTGAGCATTTTGGTATAAGAATGAATGAGTTGAAGTTAACTAGTTCTTGCGTCAAAGATCCATCTTTTTTCTTGTTTAGTGCACAATAGTATGCAATTTGTAAGCCTTTCTTAGTTCATTGCATAACCCTAGACTTCCCCAAGTGGGTCTTACTTGTTTGAAACAACATTGTATGATTATATGTTTTTCTTGGAGGGATTCTGTCCAAACAGTCAACATTTTTAATCGCACCCACAAAAGGTGGTGCCTTTTTCACATGAGTAATGGTGACCTTTCTCAAAAACAAAATTTGGATTTTTTAACTGCATATGATAGGTCTTCCTTGTTTACATTTATATACATTTAACCTTGGTTGTAAGCAAACATACAAGAATTGTGGTAGTAATAGTCTTCGAACATATTTTCCCCTTATAGATTGTACATTAACACTTTTCTAGTAAGTATTTTCTTAGACATAAAACCTTTTTTGTTGATCAAGTTTGTTTCATGAGTCTACTTTTTTCCACCTTGATAGAGGTGAACACTTCTTACTTTTGGGGCTACAGGCATTCTTGTATGGATTCCTACTTTTTATATGCAAACTCTACTTCTAGATTCAATGTTGCTTGGTAAGCAGAGTGGTGGTTTACTCATGAGTTAAAAAGTTTCAAACATGTTCATATTTTAATGTGCATAACTTTTAGTAATTGTTGTATGAGTTAATTTTATTGTTAAACATTTCCTCATATTGCTTTGCTTCCTTTTTCTCAGGGTTTAACGATTTCTTATATAATATGAAGGCTAGCAGATTCTTGTTGGCCAAATTGGTGGCCTCGTAGACTTCCATGCAAGAGAATGCCCAGATATAGAGGGAGGGTGCAAAAATGGACTTCCGTGTTGACAAAGAATTGAATTTTGAGGTCTTAAGTACAACTAGAGAGGGGGATATTTATTTCCACAAGTTGATTAGATGGGTCTTTCATGAGATTAAAGACCTTAATCTCAAGCAGCGGGCTCTCTCTAGTAAGCTAGATGTGTTTGACACTACAGGGGTTATGAAAGTTAGTGCTAAGGAATCTGTGCCAAAAGAGCTTTGGATGGAGCAATAAAAGAAATTGATTACTGAGTATATAACCCAAAATGTGAATGATATGTTTGAATTGAAGAAGGATTATGATGAGAAAGTTGGAGGGATGGAAGCCAAAATGAATAAAATGGACACTACGTTGTATAAAATAATGGAGCAAAGTCATAAGGTGCTTAAATCCTCAGTGGATCAAATGAGAATTCTAATTGTTAATCTAGAGCAGGTGCAACATGATAATACCATTGTGGAGCTAGATTCAGAGAAGGATGTTGGCATTGAGGTACCTTATGGTCCTAACAAACGCACTTGGGATAACACTAAGAAGAAGATGGTGAAGCCTAGCAAGGAGATTGAAGATCTTAAAAAGACAGTTGTTGAAATGAATCAGTTGGAGATGGAAGTAATTGAGATGCTAAATAATATTTCTTAGCTCTATTATTTATGTTTGTCCTTGTCTATTTTTTTCTGGCTTTTTTCTAGTGTCGGTTCTCTGATGTCCTTTCTGTTGCCAGCTTGTTGTTTTGTAGACCCTCGGTCTAAGTCTCTGGTGTTTGTAATTTGATGCTTATCTCCTTTTCTTCTCTATTGTAAAGGCTACTGGGTCCTTTCAAAACCTATTTTTACCTTAATAAAAAATAGTATATATTTCAACCTCCATAAACCATTCCATAGACATTAAGGGAAAATAAACCAAGAAGTAGTGCCTTCAACATATGATGAATGAACAATTCATAAATCACAACACAAAGTTCATGATTCATGAAACCACCTTTAGATGTTATTCATTCAGAGAGAACAATCCATACAAAATAAAATATATCAAAATTTTTAAAGCATCAAAGTCTATCTTAATTCAGAACCCACAATAAAACAAGCTAACTTAAATAACCTGTAGTTCCTAACTAAATTTGTTAACCAACAGTTTTTTGAAGATAACTGCCCAAAGATTCGTAAAAGCCTAGAAAAAGTCTAGAAAAGTGTAAAATATAATGGCTCATCATAGCCAATAGTTTCAATTACCCAAACATAAATAAATAACATAAAATAAAGAAAAGCAATCTATCATGATAGCTTCTCCATCCATGATTCTTCAGTTCTCAACTCCTTGATCTACATGTGCCTCATGTCCCGTGACATTAGCTACTTGCACCTATTCTTCTTGGGCCTTTATTCTTTCTATATGAGTTTTTTTATTTTATTTTGAGATGGCAGTAGCCAATGATTTGGAATTTGGACTCCTTTTTATGTTGACTCTCACTTTATACTTGGCCAATTTTTATTCTATTTCAACAATCTTGGGACACACTGTTTAATATGCAAGACAACTGAGAGGAGGGGGGTTGGGGTGAATAAGTTGTCCATAAATTATAACTTTTAAAACCCTAATCAATTCCACCAAACTTACTTTATACTTTTAATCTTTGAAAGATATGAACATGAAAAGCACAATAACCATAAACACAAGAAACATTAGATTTATGAGGAAAACCCTGTAAAGGGAAAAACTACGGAGAAGATTATTCTCAAATATATGAACACCAGTTAAGATGAACTACAAGAAATGAATATTACCATAGGATCATTTCCCAAAGAAAGCTCACTTCCGGAGGGCACACTGCCCAGATGAAGAAGGATAAGAGAGAATAGATCCACCCCTAATATACAACCAAAAAACAACTGAAATATTTGTAGTTACCTTTGGCTCACTTCTTCTGATAGATAACACATTGAATTCCACACTATTCAACACCAAACTTCAAACTTAACTTATGCAATCAAGAAGAGAAATCCTCTTTCACACATCCTAATCACATAAGAACATACTCACACAAAGTTTGCACAGGGATACACATATTCCACACTCTCTCTCACTATCATGAATGATTCATTCTTTATTTATATCAACTTTGTATTTCTAAAATATACCACCATCGGAAAGGCAAAGGATCAAATGATATTTAAATTAGGTATGCCACTAAACATTCTTGTGGTAGGGAGGAATGAGAAGTGGACAACCAAACGCCATAACTGAGACCAAAAATAGTAGGTATACATGTTACATATCTTCTCACATTCACTGAGACAAGTAATTTAAATGTAAACACACGAGGTCAGCCAAACCTAGAGTAAAAACACCAAGAACTTTGAAACCATGTCTCCAAAGCTCAAAATATTGTGCAAACTGATATGAATGAAGCTAAGGATATTATCAACTTATGTCTAGAAGCGCACTATCAGAAATGATTATGTGAAGAAATGTGAAACACACATTTCACAAATAGAATACTATCATCAACTGCCACACTCAAAAAAATACCAAATCCATTGTATTGTGTTCTGAACCAAAAAAACTTGACTTCAAGAACTCCAAAAGATACCAAACAACATATTAAATTTTCATCATCATATCTGCAACATAAATAATTTGTAGAGCAAAGTCCACATCACCATTGCACAGAAAACATGTTGACATTAATGCAACAATGTGTTGACATTAGTAACAACCATGTGGCGATAATCATATTGAATCATTGCTTGTCAACCTCACTCATTTTGATCAATAATACAACATCCCCTTTTGTCATTGATGACAACAATCCAATGAGGGAAACATACTTTTCTTTTTTAAATCACCATTTGACTCTCCCCCTTTGACATCAATGGAAAAGGAAAAAGGCGCAGATCAACAACTCATTCTACATAGCTCTCCCTCAGATGTACATTTCAGTTCTCAACAATACTTATCTCCCCCTAAGAGGCAACCACAATCATTAGTCCAAATCAAAGATATGATTGAAGTTTATTGAACTAATGCATAACTATATGCATTTAGCTTTAATAAGGTAGGGTAATCACCCCAAGCTTCTCCCAGAGATATTCCAAAGTATCCTTAGAAAGGGCTTTTGTAAAAATGTTAGGAAATTATTCTTTTGTAGGTACATACTTAAGCTTTACCTCATTCTCCAAAAATTCTTCCCTCATAAAGTGATACCAAATAGAAATGTGTTTTGTTGTTGAATACAATACCAAATTATTTGAAATGTTTATTGCACTGGTATTGTCACATAAGATAGAAATGAGATCATAAAAAATGATTACAATATCTTTCAAAGTCTGTTTCATCAAAAAATCTATGTACAACATGAAGCAACAATATTGTATTATGATTCAGTAATAGACAGTGATATTGAATCATGTTTCTTACTTGACCAAGTGACCAATCTAGGTCTAAGAAAGAAAGCACCTGCACTTGCACTCTTCCTGTCATCTACACATCTAGCCAAATTAGCCTTAGTGTAAGCCATTAAAGTGAAGTCTTCTTTACTGGGATACCATAGACCAATGTCTTATGTTCCTTTCAAATATTTTAAAAATCCTTACTATGTGTCCATCTTCATCAAGATTGTTACGAAATACCCATTTTGTTCTAATTACATTTTTGTCTTTCAGTCTTGGGACCAGTTCCCAAGTCTAATTCTTCACAATCTCATCTAGCTCTTCTTGCATTACATTTATCCAACTCTAATCACTACACACCTCTTTTATAGTCTTTTGTTCAATTTCTGAGAGTAAGCATATATTGACCTATTTAATAGCCTTACTTTATGTAATACCACCTATGTTCTTATCTCCAATAATTTGATTCTTTGAGTAATTCCTCTACACATATCTAGGAGTTCTAGGATCAGTTTTCAAAGAAACCTCAACATGATTATGTTCTTTATTTTCTTTAGTCTTTTCTTCCTCCTATCTGCCAATTGATTCATCTGATTCATATCTGGCTTCTATTTCCATTTTCTTTGGAATGTCTTCATCAATTTTCATATTATAGCATATGTAAGCTTTTATTTTAGTGGAATACCTAAGGAATATTCCTTCATCATCTCTAGAATCAAACTTTCCAAGATTTTTTCATCTCTTCTGATATAACATTTACTTCCAAAACCCTAAAATACTTTACAAAAGGGGTTCTTCCATACCATATCTCAGAAGATGTGTTCCCAAAATTTAATCCGATTTGAACTCTATTTAGTGTGTATATTACAATCATTATTGCTTCTTTCCAATAGATTTCTGGTAGATTAGCTTTCTTTATCATTGTTCTTGTATCTTCTTGAAGTGTTTTTCTCATCCTTTCAACTACACCATTCTACTATGGTATTTTAGAAGCAATCTGTCTTGTCACCTTCTTAACTCCTTATTCTAGTAGGACCACATAGATATATGTGCACCAACTCCAATCATCTGGTAGAAATTGTTTCTTACGTCTAAAAGCTCTCCTTGTCCATTTCCCAACTTAACATTATTTGCAAACATTGTTGGTCAACTTTGTGAGCCTTGGTAGATCTCTTATGACTTGTACTAAGCTAATCCTTATAATGTTATCAAAATTGATATGGCACATCCTTCAATTCCACAATCAACTTTCGTTGATTTAAGACACTAAACAATATATGCTAGCAGTCTTCATATGATACATATTTCCTCTAGTTTTCTTTCTAGCTACAATAAGAGTTCTAGATTTTTTCCTTATCCCACAATAACCCTCCTTGAAAACAAGGTTATATGAATTTTCACACACTGTCCAATAATCAAGAGATTATAGTTCAAACCCTTCACATAGGACACATTTTCAATATTATGTTTACCATCAAAATTAATATAACCAATTCCAACTATCCTAGCTGCTTGTTCAACTTCAAATCTAAGTACACCTCCATCATACTTTTCAATTTTTACAAACTTACTTTTGTCGCCAGTCATGTGATTAGAACATCCACTATCAATAAGTCATTCATCTCTGTCTCTTCTAACATGTAAAGAAGAAGTTACTGTATTTGTGACCTTAGTATCTACTTTTGGATTTTTGCCAAGAATACTAGGATATGTTTCTTCTTTAATTTCCAAAACAAGACACTGATCATCTCCTTCATAATCATATTCATCATCAAATATACTAGCATCTTCTCTAACATACTAGGTTTTCCTATATAATTGTGCTTTGATTTCCTTATTCTTTTGATTTGCGATTTTGTCAAGACATCTAGAAGCATAATGACCTATCTTTCCACAACTAAAACATTTAAAGGGTAACTTACCTTTGTACTTCCCAGTTCATTTCTTTATTCTTCTTACAAATTTTTCCTTGGCCTCATCAAAGTATTTTTCTTTTGAATCTTATTCCTTTCCTGATTTGGTAGCCTTAATGTAGTTTTTGTACTTATTCTGGTAGTACCAAATCCTCTCATTTCAAAAGCAAGCAATGATCCATACATATGTTTTTGGGTATACTGCTTCAAATTATAAGATTCTTCTATAGTAGAGACCTTATTGATATAGGGTTTAGTGAGTATTTTAAGAGCCTTTTGCATCGTTTTCTTCCAGATTATCACCAGGACTTATGATCTCATTTACTACATCATCAATCTTCCGTAAGTAGGTAGTTTTATTGTCATCTTCTTTCATCTGCATGCATTCATACTTAGCTTTAACATTTTAAACTTATCTTGTTTGAGCATATCATTTGCTTCATAACAACTTCTTAACTTTTTGTAAACATCATAACCAATTTCTATTGATATAACTTTAGCTAACTCGTCCTTTGATAAAGCACTAAAAAATTGAATACCTATCCCTTTCATTGTCTTCATATGGCTTAATTTCACCTGAAGTGTTTAGTCTACCAATCAATTTCACATATTTGTTTTCAACAACCTTCTAGATCATATAATTGAGAGAAACCAAGTATCCTTGCATCTGCACTTTCCAATAAACATAGTTAGATCCATCAAAATTAAGGAGTAACATTTTGTACACCGTCATGATATAATTAAGAGGTTAAGCTATTCTCCAAGGAACCAAACCTATAATACCAATTTTTGAATGTGTAAGATATTTGAGAGGGTGAGGGGGGTGAATCAGTTGGCCACAAATTATAACTTAAAAAACCCTTAATCAATTCCACCAAACTTACTTCAAACTTTTAATCATTGAAATATATGAACATGAAAATAAAAACAACCATAAACACAAGAAACACTAGATTTAAATGGAAAACCTTGTAAAGGGAAAAACCGAAGAGAATATTATTCTCAAATATATGAACATTGGTTAAGGTGAGTTACAAGAAAGGCTCATTGCCTGAAGAAGGCTCACCATCGGATGTGTCATTGCCCAAATAAAGAAGGATAAGAGAGAATAGATCCACCACTAATATACAACAACACAACTGAAATATTTTTAGCCGCCTTTGAATCACTGCTTCTGGTAGCTAACACATTGAAGTCCACACTGTTCAATACCACACTTCACACTTAACTTATGCAATTAGGGAGACAAATCCTCTTTCATACATCCTCATCGCATAAGCACATACTCACACAAGCATACACATATGAAACACTCTCTCTCACTACTATGAATGATTCATCCTTTATTTATATCAAATTTATATTTTTGAAATCTCCTATTGTCATGTAGGCAAAGGACCAAATGATATTTGAATTAGGTTGGCACTAAACATTCTCGTGGTGGGGAGGAATGAGAAGTTGACCACCACACACCATAATTGAGAACAAAAATAACACCATACACATTACATATCTTCTCAAGTGATTGAACTATAAACACCTGAGGTAGTTTAATGTTGTAGACACCCTAAAATGGCCAGGCTTGCGACTTTACATTAAATACACTAATTTTGATCTATTAATTAATGCTTTTTTAATCATTAATTAATCGTCTATTTTCCTCGAAATTCATTCCCCAAATCATCTAATCAAATTCCCAAAATTAATTAAATAATTAATTTTATTAATTAAATAATTAATTTTATTAATTAAATAATTAATTTTATTAATTAATTAGCTTTAATTGATTAATTACCATTAATTAATTAATTAAACTCAATTTCCTATAGTTTAAATCCAAATATTTAAACTTACTAATTAAATTAATTTCATCAAATAAAGCAATTCTTAATAAAAAAGGATTCAATTATCTCGCATGTTGAAAAAAATTATTAAATAAATGAATTAAATATTCATTTATCTTCAAAGAGATAACTCCAATCAAATCACATGAGTTACTCCACCCATCTCTCCAGTCCACATGGGTAACTTCACCCACCTCTTCAGTTCAAAAAGGTAACTCACAATTAGCTCTTCAGTCAACCAAACTCTATCTCCTCTTTACCAAATGAAGAGGTGGAGTTTACTGAGGACCTCTCCAATTCCTTTTGATCTCAACTGCTCATCTCCCTATCTCTGGGATTGATCTCAACCGTTCATATCATCACCAATTCCTTTATAATAAACCCTTCATAACCATTTGAAGGATCTAGGATTTCAAGCTCTCGTGCGCCATTACTTCGTCAGTTTGGTTCTAGCATTCAAGCCATCTTGCGATCACACACCCATTTCAGTTAGCAACTTCTCAACACTTCTCAAGTCATAGACGCTGCCCCGCCAATAGTGAGCATCAAGAACAACGTTTCAGAAGAAGTAGAGAGAAACAATAGAAGCTTTGAGCATCGTGGGGTTTGCATTCATTTGTTTTCCTTTCTCTTGCTTGTACATTTTATTGATTACATTTCATTGTTATTCATTTTAGTAGTATTGTGTATTTGATTACTATCAATTGTGAAACCTTTGCTACTGACCCTTGCCTTTGGAAATCAACTTGGGGGATGACAAGAACCCAAGGAACATATACTTGGCGAAATCACTCACTCCTGAGGAGAGAGAACAATTCATCATTTTCTTCAAGGCAAGAATGATCAATTTTGCATGGTCCTACTCGGATATGCCACGATTACATCTAGAGCTAGTGCTACACCATCTCCTATTGCTACCCAACGCCAAACCTATTAAGTAGAAGCTGAGAAAGATGCATCCTCATGTTGCACTGCTAGTCAAGGCAGAACTGAAAAAGCTCCTGGATGCTAAATTCATCAGACCTATACCATATACGGAATGGATATCTAATTTGGTACCAGTTACAAAGCACAGTGGTCAGATATGGATTTGTATAGACTTTTAGGATCTCAACATAGCATGTCCCAAGGATGACTTTCCTTTACCAAACATTGATATGATAGTAGACCTAACTGCCAGACATCAAATGCTATCACTCATAGATGGCTTTTTAGGTTACAATCAAATAAGGATCATGCCAGAGGACCAACACAAAACAACTTTCACATGTCCTTGGGGAACATATTGTTGGAATGTCATGCCGTTTGGTCTAAAGAATGCCAGAGCGACATGCCAAAGAGCTATGACGACTATATTTCATGATCTCATCCACAAGACAATGGAGGACTATGTGGATGACATACTAGCCAAATAAATACTTCGAAAGGATCATCTACATGTTTTGGGACCCATCTTTGGCAGAATGCAGGAATTCAAAGTTCGTCTAAACCCAAAAAAGTGTGCATTCGGTGTCACAGCGGGAAAATTACTAGGGTTCATAGTATCACATAGAGGAGTCAAAGTGGATCCAACAAAGGTCAAAGCAATATTGGACATGCCTCCACCATCAAACCTGAGACAACTAAGAGGGTTACAAGGAAGGCTCCAATCGATCAGACGCTTCATAGCTCAACTAGCAGACAAGTGTCACCCATTCCAACACCTATTACATAAAGACATCAAGTTCATATGGACAGAGCAATGCGAACGGGTATTTCAGATATTCAAAGACTACCTTCTTAAGTCTCCTATATTGGTACCACCAATACAAGGTAGACCTTTGCTTCCATATATCTCAGCGACAGAATCAGCGTTAGGTGTACTCTTGGCACAACATGATGATGCACGAAAAGAGAGGGTCGTCTACTATCTAAGAAGGACTTTGGTTGGATACGAGCTAAGATATACTCCAATAGAGAAGTCATGCATGGTAGTTGTTTTCGCTTCCCAGAAGCTAAGACACTACATTTTGAGTCACCAAATGAAATTGGTCGCACATATTGATCCTCTGAAGTACCTCCTAGGCAAAGCAACGCTCACGGGACGACTAGCAAAGTGGGTAATGATCTTAAGCGAGTTCGACATTGAGTACATAGATAGAAAGGATATCAAAGGACAAGTGATAGCAGATCAACTAGTAGAGGCACCAATTCAAGACCACTAGCCTATTATCTCTGACTTTCTTGATGAATCTATCATGAAACTACAACCGGCGATCAAGGTATGGCAACTTTATTTTGATGGATCATGTACAAACCATGGTGCGGGGGCAGGGATAGTTCTTATCACCCCAGATCATGATAAAATTCTAAAGTCTTTCAGACTTAACTTCCAGTGCACCAACAACATAGAAGAATATGAAGCATTGGTCATCGGTCTAAAGATAGCCATTCAATGGAGAATCAAGAACCTTAAAGTCTTTGGTGATTTGTAGTTGGTCATCAGTTAGGTCAACAATGATTATATGACCAAAGATGAGAAGCTCATACCATACAGAGCACAAATGGAACAACTGCGCACCTAGTTCCATTACATTCTTTTCAAGCAAGTCCCACAAGCACAAAACAAGGCTACAGATGCGATGGCTACCATAGCATCACTCATTGATATGCCAGGTAATGAAACAAAATTCCAGTTTCTAGTGGAGCAACTCTTGGTGCCATCACATCAGACATCTATCATAGAATCAGCATGTGTCCTTGTTGGTCCTGAATCCCCATGGTACCAAGATGTCTATAACTATCTCCAAAACAATGTCTTACCTCCAAACTTGTCTAGGAACCAGAGAAAAGCCCTCATCTGCCAAGCCTCTAGGTGTACAGTCCTCTCAACTACTCTATACAGATGAAGTCTAGATGGAATGTTACTATGATGTATCACTTCCATGGAATCCCAGAAAGCTTTGTATGAGGTACATGAAGGAATTTGTGGAACCCACGGAGGTGGCAATAGCTTAGCTAAGAAGATAATCCACATGGGATACTATTGGCCCACAAAAGAGACAGAAGCACACAAGCATGTTCAAAGGTGTAGACAATGTCAAATTCATGGAAACCTCATCCATGCACCAGCCAGGAACTAAATCCCATCACATCATCGTTACGATTTTCAATGTGGGGATTTGACGTAGTGGGAAAAATTACACCTTCTTCAGCAAATAGACACAAGTACATCATAACAACAACAAAATACTTCATCAAGTGGGTGGAAGCAATCCCCCTCACTTACATCACTTGAAAGCAAATAGCGATGTTCATACTTAATGACATCATCTGTCGATACGGGATCCCCCAAACAATCCTGATAGATCATGGTACACCTTTCCAGAACAAGGATGTTGAAGACCTATGTGAACAGTTCTACATCAAACAAGGGTTCTCCTCATTTTTCTACCCTTAAGGGAAGGACCAAGCCGAAGCTACAAATTAAAAAATCTTGAAAATCCTGAAGAAAATAGTGAACGAATCAGGGACAGACTGACATTTACAGCTTAGTCCCGCATTATGGGCATACAAAACTAGTGTGAGAACACCTACAGGAGAAACTCCTTTCTCCCTAGTCTATGGATCAGAGGCGGTATTACCCCTCGAAGTAGAAATCCCATCCCCTAGGATATCATTGAAGAACTTGGTTTCAGACGAAGACTATAGAGTAGCAAGGCTCGGCGAACTAGAGTTACTCGATGAAAGAAGGCAACATGCCTTCGACCACTTACAAGGCTATCAGAATCGCCTTAGAAGGAACTATCATAAGAAGGTGAAGCCATGAACATTTGAGGTAGGAGACTTTGTCCTCATGGAAAATCAGAAGAATCAAGCAGAGCGAGTCAAACCTGGTAAGTTTGAGCCTAACTGACTATTTGTTATTATCAGCTCTACTTAGAGTGGGGCATTCATACTAGCAACACCCAAAGGAGATCAACTCCCCGGCTACATCAACAACATGCACCTGAAGAGGTTCTTCCCTTAAGAGTCTCTATGGTTAAGGCGTTTATCTACATATCCGAAAAATACCAAAAAAAATAAAAAAAATAAATACAAAAGTTACCTTGGTGAAAACCTGGCAATCAGGCACCTTTGGTGACAATAAAAAAAAAGCAAAACAAGCAAAAAAGTAAAGAGAAAACCTGGCAATCAGGCGCTATTGAGTAGGTACCTTGGTGAAAATCTGGCAAACAGGTGCCAAGTGTTCAAATCCATCTTCACCATCAATGAGCTCCAAAAGTTTGAGCACAATTCAAAATGCAGACTGACTATCCAAAGCTATATCCAGAAGCACAAAACCCCATGAGCACCAAGCACTTACCCATGGTTAATACTGGTCCACCAGACTAGTGGGCGATTCCAAATGTCTTGAAAAATCCTAAAAATCCTAAAAATCATGAAAATTCTACAAATTTTGAAATCAAGAGAAAATCGATCTTCATAAAAAAAACTTTCAAAAAATTGCAAAATCCAAAGCAATAAAACCACTCGGTTATCAAGAGAGCAAGGGGCAAGCGTGCCTAGTCAATCTAATGTCACAATCATGAGCTTTGCGAATCAGCATTGGGCTCATCTGACGCACCTTTATCAATCTATCAATTCCATCAGCAAGCAACAGGTGACCAAGCCAAACTATCAATTGTCACAATCATGAGCTTTGTGAACAAGCATCGGGCACATCTGACACAGCTTGATCAACTGCCAACATGATCAAAGAAATCAAATCTATCAATCAATACTGTCACAATCATGAGCTTTGCGAGCAAGCATTGGGCACATCTGACACAGCTTGATCAGCTGCCAATACGATCAAAGCAATCAAGCCAACCAAGCCTATCCAAAGAGTTTGAGCCAATCAAGAGAATCCAACTGCATCGAGGAACCATCCAAAAAAGTTGACTAAGTCAGTCAAGTCGGTCAGATTTTAGTCTATATTTCGCGGTTATGTTCTTACGCTACTCCAGGATCCACCATATGAGGAGAGTAGCTATGATAGATCATGACTTATTTTCTTTGATTACTGTCTATTGAATGTTCACTTCGATTTCAGTGCCATGATGATTTAGGATAAATGCGGTAGGCACTGTCACTTATCTGGCAGTCGCGCAGTTCCACGATCTGAGCTTAACCCTAGAAAAGAATTGGACATTCCTACTCTTTTATTTTTCTTGTTTGGTTTATAGGATCAAGAGCTCGCAACACTATTCAGATGGACTCTGATTTGCTTTGGAGTTCTATCTTGATTTCTATGGTCTTTCCCTTTACGTTGCAAACAAGAGCTCACGATGCTATCCAGATGGACTCTAGGGGCATAGGAGTTCTATCTTGCTTTCTTGGCTTTCCCTTTTAGAAATCAAGAGCTCATAGTGTTATCCAGATGGAATCTGGGTACATAGGAGTTCTATCTTGGTTTCTTTGTTTTAGATTAATTCAAAGGAGAATCGGTATCCAGATGGTCAATATCTGGGTGCTTTTGGCTCTCTTTCTTTTCAAACAGGGAACATAGTCAAACCCAGATGGTCAATAGTTGGGTGGGCTATGGGTCTCTTTCTATTCAATCTCTCTACTCCTTCTGCTATCAAGAGGTCATGGCGATATCCAGGTGGTATGTGATCTGGATCATTCGACGCTCTTCCAGAATATCAAAAAATATAAAAAAGTTGCAATGATGACAAGTATTAGAAACAGGGGTAGCGACTTGGGACATTCATCCTTTCTATTAGATCATATCTTTCCAAAAATGCAAAAAGAAAAACTTTCTATTATTACATTCTATTAGATCAATCTCAGAGCACATCTTTCCAAACTAAATTATTTCTAACTAACACATGCATTACTCAGATATTTTGTGCATAGTAGATTGCATTCATTCATTAAGTACATTAGAAAAGTAAAAAAAAAAACAAAAAAAAAACATGGTAGTTTGCATACATGATAAATCATAAAAACACATGCATCCATAAGCATCTCATATAAACATGCATCTCATTTACACCATCCTACATGACATGTTAGTATCATATGAAAAGTAAATCATCCATATACGAGTTTGCATAATAGAAACACATTGCATGTACATCTCACCATCTAAACCACCAAATCATGTAGAATCATATAAAAACAATAGTTGCATCTCATATAAATCAAAATATTTGAGTACTATGAAGAGTCGCAAGTATGATCAAAGAAGGTAATAAACATGTATATCAATAAATATCAGTGTATCGGGATACAAAAATGGTACTAGTCAGAGTGTATACAATAGCATCACTACAAAAATGGTACACCATACATAATGGAATCAGCATGTGCTGCCCCTACCCTCGCCAGGAGGTGGACGAGGGGGTGGCATATCAGAAGGTGGTCTATGAGATGAACTGGGTGCTCCAATACCACTACTCTGGGATCGCTAGGCTCGACTCGATCTCTGGGAAGCGGTGTAGCTAGGCACTCTCTGATTTGCAAAAACTGTGCCCTCATAATGCCATCTCTAGTAATCAATCTCCCTTTGAGCATCTCACCCAGATCTGTAATACCTGTCCAGAATATCTCTGTGGGAAACATCCTGTACACTGTCTATGAATGAGTGGACCTCAGCTCGAGCCAATTGCTCTCGGGACTCAACTACCGTAACCCGAGCCTCTAATGCAATAACACGTGCATCAAATAGGGCAAGTTAGACCTAGAGGTCCTGAACCTACTAGGTGAGGCGATCTACCTCCGAGGGATCGTAGTCCATACCACCCATAGCCACATCCATGTCCCCCTCCTCCACCTGGCCTCCCGGTCCCTCACCTCCTCTCCGCTTGAGAACCAAGGAATCATCCGTATTCTCTGAGCTCTCCCCTGTGATGCTCCCCGTACTGCCACTATCCCCAGAGGAACCTGTCTCAACACTCTGCTTGTCTAGAGCCTCGATGTCTATATCGGCAATGTCCACGTCGACATCCTCAATAATAACCTGATCCTCATGTCAGGGAACCAAAACTATAGCTGTCTGCCTGTGCACCCTCCAGACTAACTAGGGTGCCTCCTCCTCCTCGTCCAAAATGGCACTCAACCCAAGTCTAGGAGCACTGGTATGACCACTACTCTGACCACCTTTGGTCCTAACCCCTCCGCCAGCACCCCCAGGACCAGGATCATCGCCTCCATCATCACCCCGTCCTCCGTCTCTCCCACCATCCCTCCGCCCCATACCNCCCCTGTCACCATCTCTACCCCCATCCCTCCGTCGCCTGCCACCACCTCTCCCTCCACCATGACCTCCCCTACCCCGCCATACCTGTCGAGCCCTCCTCATAATAGTCCTGGGAATCGGATGGGAGACATCTATCAGTGCGATCGGCCGATGCTGCAACCAATGGGCATCATACTATGGTGTAGTGCCTGCAAAAGACAAATTCAACTATCAGTACCAGAGCCAATAAAAACATAAGTATCAAAATAGGATATAAGCAAGAATCAAGAGCAGAAAAGAAGTACATAAGCAATCAGAAATAAGACAAACCTGGGTCTACATTGGCAGAGCGCCAGGTCCATGCAACAGGAAGAAACCCTAAGAACTCAGTGCGAAAAACATCAAGTGACACTACACCACACCACAGTATGATGCCCATTGGTTGTAGCATCGGCCTATCGCAATGACAGATGTCTCGCGTCCGGTTCTTAGGACTGTTATGAGGAGGGATCAACAGGTATGGCGTGGTAGGGGAGGCCGTGGTGGAGGGAGAGGTGGTGGCAGGGGAGGGAGGGATAGGGGGAGAGATGGTGGTAGGGGTAG
>MU227873.1:475609-488771 GCA_018584345.1 Thuja plicata | reverse complement strand
GAGACGGAGGACGAGGCAGGGGTGATGATGGAGGTGATGATCCTGGTCCCGGGGGTGCTGGCAGAGGGGTTAGGACCAACTGTGGCTGGAGTGGGGGTCATACTAGTGCTCCTAGAGTTGGGTTGGGTGCCATTTTGGAGGAGGAGGCCATAGAGGAGGAGGCACCCCAGTTAGTTCGGAGGGTGCGCAGGCAGACAGCTGCAGTTTTGGCTCCCAAACATGAGGATCAGGTTATTATTGAGGATGTCGATGTGGAGATTTATGATATAGACGTGGAGGCTCTAGATGAGCAGAGTGCTGAGATAGGTTCCTCTAGGATAGTGGCAGTACGGGGAGCAGCACAGGGGAGAGCTCAGAGAGTACAGATGATTCTTTGGTTCTCAGGCATAGAGGAGGTGAGGGACTGGGAGGCCAGGCAGAGGAGGGGGACATGGATGTGGCTATGGGAGGTATGGACGATGACTCCTCGGAGGTGGAGTGCCTCACCCAGCAGATTCAGGACCTCCAGGTCTGACTTGCCCTATCTGATGTACGTGCTATTACCTTAGAGGCTCGGGTTACGATAGTTGAGTCCTGAGAGCAACAGGCTCGAGCTAAGGTCCGCTCATTCATAGATAATGTACAGGATGTTTCCCATAGAGATATTCTGGACAAATATTACAGATCTGGGCGAGATGCTCAGAGGGAGATTGATTACTAGAGATGGCATTATGAGGGCCCAGTTCCGACAGATCAGAGAGTGCCTAGCTACACCGCTTCCCAGAGATCAAGCTGAGCCCTGCGATCCCAGAGTAGTGGTATTAGAGCACCCAGTTCATCTCATAGACCACCTTCTGATATGCCACCCCCTCGTCCACCTCCTGGCGAGGGTGGGGGAAACACATGCTAATTCCATTATGTATGATGTACCATTTTTGCAGTGATGCCATTGTATACACTCTGAGTAGTACCATTTTTTTATCCTGATACACTGATATTTATTAATATACATGTTTATTACCTTATTTGATCAGACTTGCGACTCTTCATAGTACTCAGATATTTTGATTTATATGAGATGCAGTTATTGTTTTGATATGATTCTACACAATTTGGTGGTTTAGATGATGAGATGTACATGCAATGTGTTTCTATTATGCAGACTCGTATATGGATGATTTACTTTTCATCACATGTAATGTGTTTCTATTATGCAGACTCGTATATGGATGATACTGACATGTCATGCAGGATGGTGTAAATGAGATGCATGTTTATATGAGATGCTTATGGATGCATGTGTTTTTATGATTTATCATGTATGCAAACTACCATTTTTTTTAAAACTTTTCTGATGTACTTAATGAATGAATGCAATCTATTATGCACAAAATATCTAAGTAATGCATGTGTTAGTTAGAAAGAAGTTAGTTTGGATAGATGTGCTCTGAGATTGATCTAATAGAATGTAATGATAGAAAAGTTATCTTTTTGCATTTTTGGATAAATATGGTCTGATAGAAAGGATGATGTCCCAAGTCGCTGCCCTTGTTTCCAATATTTGTCATCATTGCATCTTTTTTGTATTTTCTGATATTTTGGAAGAGCGTCGAATGATCCAGATCACATACCACTTGGATACTGCCATGACGTCTTGATAGCGGAAGGAGTAGAGAGATTGAATAGAAAGAAAATTATAGCGCACCCAAATATTGACTATCTGGGTTTGACTATGTTCCCTGTTTGAAAAGAAAGAGAGCCAAAAGCTCCCAGATATTGACCATCTGGATATTGCTTGTCCTCTGAATTAATCTAAAACAAAGAAACCAAGCTAGAACTCCTATGTACCCAGAGTCCATCTGAATAATACCATGAACTCTTGATTTCTGAAAGGGAAAGCCAAGCAAACAAGATAGAACTCCTACGCCCCTAGAGCCCATCTGGATAGCATCGTGAGCTCTTGTTTGCAACGTAAAAGGGAAAGACCATAGAAACCAAGATAGAACTCCAAAGAAACTCAGAGTCCATCTGAATAGTTATGTGAGCTCTTGATTCTATAAAGAAAACAAGCAAAATAAAGGAGAAGGAATGTCCAATTCTTTCCTAGGGTTAAGCTCAGATCGTGGAGCTGCACGACTGCCAGATAAGTGACAGCGCCTACCACATTTATCCTAAATCATTATGGCCCTGGAATCGAAGTGAACATTCAACAGATAGTAATTAAAGAAAATAATTCATGATATATCATAGCTACTCTCCTCATATGGTGGATCCTGGAGTAGCGTAAGAACATAACCATGAAATATAGACTGACATCTAACCAACTTGACTAACTGACTGACCAAGCACTTCAGAATACAACTGTCCCAAGAGAAAGAACACCCGAAAGCTTACAAATGATGGTCAACCATATAGCAGCTAACAAACATGCCACATTCACAGACCGTGATGTGCCGCCGCATAAACCCCTGCATAATGATCCTCTACACTTGCTTGTCCAAATCCACAAAATCATTCTCCGTAGGGTCCTTGTTGATGGTGGAGCTGGGTTAAACATATGTACTCTAAAGTTAATCAAGCAACTGGGATATTCAGAATCAAGCATTGATGTCACAAGGAGGATAAATATCAGAGCCTATGATGAAGAGGAAAGGTCCTCTAAGGGTATTATCATTCTACCTGTTCGCATTGGTCCTGTGGTAAAAAACACACCCTTCCAAATCTTAGACCTTGAGTTGGGATACAACATGTTACTAGGGAGACCTTGGATACATGAAATGCAAGCCGTACCTTTGACATACCATCAATGCATCAAATTCCCACACCAGGGAGAGGAGATCATCATAGAGGGAGAACCTAATCCCTTCCAATATTGTAATGCGGTCCAAATTAGCACTGATAACCAGGCACCATCAAACCAAGATGCAAGCATCCCATCTTCTTCAGATTCGAATCCCAAAGATGTAACACGAGAAGTAGGAAAGATAATCATTAAACAAGATGCAAGCATCGCTTCCTCTTCAGATTCAAATCTTAAAGATATCACACAGAAAGAAGGCAAGATATCCATCACGGACAAGGGCTGTGGTGAATACAGATATGAAGAAGCTTTTACCATCACACACATGCCTCAAAGCCCAAGAACTCATGGCATGCCACAACCTATTATTGTAACAAAAACTCTGCAGTTTGTTCTATTTAGATGTCCACCCACAACCTTTGTCCGGTGGGGAGACATAGCGGAAGAAAATCCTTTTGAACAAGACATCAATACCTGGTTATACCAAGATTCCCCTGAGACAATCCGGCCTCCACTACCCTTGTCAAACTATGGTAACGGTTACATGACGATACAAAGATTTGGGTACGATGGTACAACTAGGCTGGGGGCTAGACAACAAGGCATATATGAATTGCCTCTTCCACCAACCCAGAGAAACACAAGAGGTTTGGGCTATGGACAACAAAGTACTAGTCCTGTGACCCAAGACATTCAAGTCAATCAAGAGCAAATAGTAGAGATGCACCGGGGGCACAACACAGAGTATGTCCTAATAAGCAACATATTAGCGTAGTTGTTGCCCGCCGAAGAGGGAACCACACAATCCCAAATAAACCTACACATAGAAATCGACAATAAACAAGGAAGTGAGACATCGGACAAACATTCCATTGAGACTAACTCCCATGAGTATGAGTGGATATCCCTCCATGACTCTAAACCGTCAATCCCATATTTTTCCCCTCGGGCTGACATTATCATAAATCTAGCAGACCTGTTTGACCAACTGATCATCACCGAACAACCCTGTATAGACAAACATGTCATTTATCAAACCTCAAGTGGTGCGTCCACATCATAGTCCAATTTTGTAGGCACCATATCAGCAGTCACATTCAGTCAACCAGAGCCAAACAATAGTGAGACTGTCTGTCTTGTACACCCTGAGCTTATAGAATGGGATCAACAAGGGCCACTTGATCTAGATGTCTTTGAGAACAACGAGGCGATAGCTCATTTCATGGGACTAAGGGAAGGCATCCCGTCAGGAGATCACAAGGCAGGATTCTCCTTTAACCTAGACAGAGAAGCATATTTTGGGGAGGAAGCTCCTCTTTCCAGTCCACAAATGAAAAAAGAACAAAAGATTAAAAAGCTAAAAGAAGACGTATCTTCTGGCGAAAACCTCACGGAGGCGCTAGAAGATGGAAAGAAAGAACTCATCCCCTTAACAGAGGAGAAATCAAGATTATTAGCAGAAGAAATAGAGGAAATTAACTTGGGGGATGACAAGAACCCAAGGAACATAGACTTGGCGAAATCACTCACTCTTGAGGAGAGAGAATAGTTCATCAGTTTCTTCAAGGCAAGAATGATCAATTTCGCATGGTCCTACTCGGATATGCCAGGATTAGATCCAGAGCTAGTGCTACACCATCTCCCATTGCTACCCAATGCCAAACCTGTCAAACAAAAACTGAGAAAGATGCATCCTCACATTGGATTGATAGTCAAGGCAGAACTGAAAAAGATCCTGGATGCTAAATTCATTAGACCTATACCATATGCGGACTGGATATCTAATTTGGTACTAGTTACAAAGCAAAGTGGTCAGACACAGATTTTCACAGACTTCCGGGATCTCAACATAGCATGTCCCAAGGACGACTTTCCTTTACCAGACATTGATATGATAATAGACCTAACTGCCGGACACCAAATGCGATCACTCATGGATGGCTTTTTAGGATACAATCAAATAAGGATCACGCCAGAGGACCAACACAAATTTTTTTTTACATGTCCTTGGGGAACATATTGTTGGAATGTCATGTCGTTTGGTCTAAAGAGTGCTAGAGCGACATATCAAAGGGCTATGACGACTATATTTCATGATCTCATCCACAAGACAATGGAAGACTATGTGGATGAAATACTAGCCAAATCAATACTTTGAAAGGATCATCTATAGGTTTTGGGACCCATATTTGATAGAATGTAGGAATTCAAAGTCCGTCCAAACCCAAAAAAGTGTGCATTCAGTGTCACAGCGGGAAAATTACTAGGGTTCATAGTATCACACAGAGGAATCAAAGTGGATCCAACAAAGGTCAAAGCAATATTGGACATGCCTCCACCATCAAACCTGAGACAACTAAGAGGGTTACAAGGAAGGCTCCAATCGATCAGACGCTTCATAGCTCAACTAGCAGACAAGTGTCACCCATTCCAAACCCTATTACATAAAGACATCAAGTTCATATGGACAGAGAAATGTGAACATGCATTTCAGATATTTAAAGACTACCTTCTTAAGTCTCCTATATTGGTACCACCAATACAAGGTAGACCTTTGCTTCTATATATCTCAGCGACGGAATCAGCGTTAGGTGTACTCTTGGCACAACATGATGACGCAGGAAAAGAGAGGGCCGTCTACTATCTAAGCAGGACTTTGGTTGGATACGAGCTAAACTATATGCCAATTGAGAAGTCATGCCTGACAGTTGTTTTCGCTTCCCAGAAGCTAAGACACTATATGTTGAGCCAACAAACAAAATTGGTCACACATATTGATCCTCTCAAGTACCTCCTAAGCAAAGCAACGCTCACGGGACGACTGGCAAAGTGGGTAATGATCTTAAGTGAGTTCGACATTGAGTACGTAGATAGAAAGGCTATCAAAGGACAAGTGATAGCAGAGGCACCAATTCAAGACCACCAACCTATTATCTTTGACTTTCCTGACGAATCTATCATGACACTATAACAAGTGATCGAGGTATGGCAAATTTATTTTGATGGATCGTGTACAAACCATGGTGCGGGGGCAGGGATAGTTCTTATCACCCCAGATCATGATACAATTCCAAAGTATTTCAGACTTAACTTCCAGTGCACCAACAACATAGAAGAATATGAAGCATTGGTCATCGGTCTAAAGATAGCCATTCAATGGAGAATCAAGAACCTTAAAGTATTTGGTGATTCACAGTTGGTCATCAGTCAGGTCAACAATGGTTATATGACCAAATATGAGAAGCTCATACCATACTGAGCACAGATGGAACAACTGCGCACCAAGTTCCATTACATTCTTTTCGAGCAAGTCCCACGAGCACAAAACAAGGCTGCAGATGCGATGGCTACCATAGCATCACTAATTGATATGCCAGGTAACAAAACAAAATTCTAGTTTCTAGTGGAGAAAATCTTGGTGCCATCACATCAGGCATCTATCACAGAATCATCGTGTGTCCTTGTTGGTCCTAAATCCCCATGGTACCAAGATGTCTATAACTATCTCCAAAACAATGTCTTACCTCCAAACTTGTCTAGGAACCAGAGAAAAGCCCTCATCCGCCAAGCCTCTAGGTATACCATCCTCTCAACTAGTCTATACAGAAAAAGTCTAGATGGAACATTACTTCAATGTCTCACTTCCACAGAATCCCAGAAAGCTTTGTACGAGGTACATGAAGGAATTTGTGGAACCCACGGAGGTGGCAAAAACTTAGCTAATAAGATAATCTGCATGGGATAGTATTGGCCCACAAAAGAGACAGAAGCACACAAGCATGTTCAAAGGTGTAGACAATTTCAAATTCATGGAGACCTCATCCATGCACCAGCCCAGGAACTAAATCCCATCACATCACCGTTACCATTTTCAATGTGGGGATTTGACCTAGTGGGCAAAATCACACCTTCTTCAGCAAACAGACACAAGTACATCATAGCAGCAATGGAATATTTCACCAAGTGGGTGGAAGCAATCCCCCTCACTTACATCACTGGAAAGCAAATAGCGATGTTCATACTTAACCACATCATCCGTCGATACGGGATCCCCAAAACAATCCTGACAGATCATGGTACACCTTTCCAGAGCAAGGATGTTGAAGAACTATGTGAATAGTTTCACATCAAACAAGGGTTCTCCTCATTTTACTACCCTCAAGGGAATGGCCAAGCCAAATCTACAAATAAAACAATCTTGAAAATCCTAAAGAAAACAGTGAATGAATCAGGGAGAGACTGGCATTTACAGCTTAGTCCCGCATTATGGGCATACAGAACTAGTGTGAGAACACCTACAAGAGAAAATCCTTTCTCCCTAGTCTATGGATTAGAGGCGGTATTACCCCTCGAAGCAGAAATCCCATCCTTGAGGATATCATTGAAGAACCTGGTTTTAGACGAAGACTATAGAGTAGCAAGGCTCAACAAACTAGAGTTACTCGATGAAAGAAGGCAGCATGCCTTCGACCACTTACAAGGCTATCAGAATCGCCTTAGAAGGAACTATCATAAGAAGGTGAAGCCACGACCATTTGAGGTAGGAGACCTTGTCCTCATGGAAAATTAGAAGAATCAAGTAGAGCGAGTCAAAACTGGTAAGTTCGAGCCTAACTGGCTAGGACCATTTGTTATTATCAGCTCTACTTAGAGTGGAGCATTCATACTAGCAACACCTGAAGGAGATCAGCTCCCCGGCTACATCAACAACATGCACCTGAAGAGGTTCTACCCTTAAAGGTCTCTATGGTTAAGGTATTTATCTACATATCTGGAAAATACCAAAAAATAAAAATAAAAAAAATACAAAAGTTACCTTGGTGAAAACTTGGCAATCAGGCACCTTGGTGACAATAAAAAAAAAGCAAAAAAAGTAAAAAAGTAAAGAGAAAACAAAATGGCTCTCTCAGTGAAAACCTGGCAATCAGGCGCTATTGAGTAGGTACCTTGGTGAAAACCTGGCAAATAGGTGCCAAGTGTTCAAGTCCAACTTCACCATCAATGAGCTCCAAAAGTTTGAGCACATTTCAAAATGCAGACTGACTATCCAAATCTATATCCAGAAGCACAAAACCCCATGAGCACCAAGCACTTACCCATGGTTAATACTAGTCCACCAGACTAGGGGGCCTTTCCAAATGTCCTAAAAAATCCTAAAAATTGGAAAACTCATAAAAAAATCTTAAAAAGATTAAAGATCAAGAGAAAATCAATCTTCATAAAAAAACTTTCAAAAAATTGCAAAATCCAAAGCAATAAAACCGCTAGGTTATCAAGAGAGCAAGGGGAAAGCGCGCCCAGTCAATCTAATGTCACAATCATGAGCTTTGCGAATCAGCACTGGGCTCATCTAACACAGCTTTATCAATCTATCAATTCCATCAGCAAGCAACAGGTGACCAAGCCAAACTATCAATTGTCACAATCATGAGCTTTGCGAACAAGCATTGGGCACATCTGACACAGCTTGATCAACTGCCAACATGATCAAAGCAATCAAATCTATAAATCAATACTGTCACAATCATGAGCTTTGCGAACAAGCATTGGGCACATCTGACACAGCTTGATCAGCTGCCAACATGATCAAAGCAATCAAGCCAACCAAGCCTATCCAAAGAGTTTGAGCCAATCAAGAGAATCCAACTGCATCGAGGAACCATCCAAAAAAGTTGACTAGGTCAGTCAAGTCGGTCAGATGTTAGTCTATATTTCATGGTTATGTTCTTACGCTACTCCAGGATCCACCATATGAGGAGAGTAGCTATGATAGATCATGACTTATTTTATTTGATTACTGTCTGTTGAATGTTCACTTCAATTTCAGGGCCATGATGATTTAGGATAAATGCGGTAGGCGCTGTCACTTATCTGGCAGCCGCGCAGTTCCACGATCTGAGCTTAACCCTGGGAAAGAATTGGACATTCCTTCTCCTTTATTTTGGTTGTTTTCTTTATAGAATTAAGAGCTCGCAACACTATTCAGATGGACTCTGAGTTGCTTTGGAGTTCTATCTTGATTTCTATGGTCTTTCCCTTTTACGTTGCAAACAAGAGCTCACGATGCTATCCAGATGGGCTCTAGGGGCGTAGGAGTTCTATCTTGTTTACTTGGCTTTCCATTTCAGAAATCAAGAGCTCACAGTGTTATCTAGATGGACTCTGGGTACATAGGAGTTCTATCTTGGTTTCTTTGTTTTAGATTAATTCAGAGGACAAGTGGTATCCAGATGGTCAATATCTGGGTGCTTTTGGCTCTCTTTCTTTTCAAATAGGGAACATAGTCGAACCCAAATAGTCAATATTTGGGTGCGCTATGAGTTTCTTTCTATTCAATCTCTCTACTCCTTCCTCTATCAAGAGGTCATGGCGGTATCCAGGTGGTATGTGATCTGGATCATTCGACGCTCTTCCGGAATATCATAAAATACAAAAAAGATGCAATGATGACAAATATTGGAAACAGGGGCAGCGACTTGGGACATCATCCTTTGTATCAGACCATATTTATCCAAAAATGCAAAAAGATAACTTTTCTATCATTACATTCTATTAGATCAATCTCAGAGCACATCTATCCAAACTAACTTCTTTCTAACTAACACATGCATTACTCAGATATTTTGTGCATAATAGATTGCATTCTTTCATTAAGTGCATCAGAAAAGTAAAAAAAACATGGTAGTTGCATACATGATAAATCATAAAATCATATACATCCATAAGCACCTCATATAAGCATGTATTTCATTTCCACCATCCTGCATGAACATGTTAGTGTCGTAGGAAAAGTAAATCATCCATATACGAGTCGACATAATAGAAACACATTGCATATACATCTCATCATCTAACCTACCAAATCATGTAGAATCATACATATAACAAAGTAAAACCACTGCACATCATATCAAAAACAATAGATGCATCTCATATAAATCAAAATATCTGAGTAGTATGAAGGGTCGGAAGCCTGATCAAAGAAGGTAATCAACATGTATATCAATAAATATCAGTGTGTCGGGATACAAAAATGGTACTACTCAGAGTGTATACAATGGCATCACTGCAAAAAATGGTACATCATACATAATGGAATTAGCATGTGTTGCCCCCACCCTCGCCAGGAGGTGGAAGAGGGGGTGACATATTAGAAGGTGGTCTATGAGATGAACTGGGAGCTCCAATACCGCTACTCTGGGATTGCTGGGCTCGGCTCGATCTCTGGGAAGCGGTGTAGCTAGGCACTCTCTGATTTGCCGAAACTGCGCCCTCATAATGCCGTCTCCAGTAATCAATCTCCCTCTGAGCATCTCACCCAGATTTGTAATACCTGTCCAGAATATCTCTGTGCGCATTATCCTGTACACTGTCTATGAAGGAGCGGACCTTGGCTCGAGCCTGTCGCTCTCAGGACTCAGCTGCTGTAACCCGAGCCTCTAATGCAGTAGCACATGCATCAGATAGGGCAAGTCAGACCTGGAGGTCCTGAATCTGCTGGGTGAGGCGCTCCACCTCCGAGGGGTCATCGTCCATACCTCCCATAGCCACATCCATGTCCCCCTCCTCTGCTTGGCTTCCCAGTCCCTCACCTCCTCTCTGCCTGAGAACCAAAGAATCATACGTACTCTCTGAGCTCTCCTCTGTGCTGCTCCCCATACTGCCACTATCCTTAGAGGAACCTGTCTCAGCACTCTGCTTGTCTAGAGCCTCCACGTCTATATCGACAATCTCCACGTCGACATCCTCAATAATAACCCGATCCTCATGTCTGGGAGCCAAAACTATAGCTGTTTGCCTGTGCACCCTCCAAACTAACTGGGGTGCCTCCTCCTCTATGGCCTCCTTCTCCTCCAAAATGGCACTCAACCCAACTCTAGGAGCATTAGTACGACCCCCACTCCGGCCACCTCTGGTCCTAACCCCTCCGCCAGCACCCTCGGGACCAGGATCATCGCCTCCATCATCAGCCCTTCCTCGTCCTCCGTCTCTCCCACCATCCCTCCCCCTACCCCTACCACCATCTCTCCCCCCATCCCTCCCTCCCCTGCCACCACCTCTCCATCCACCACGGCCTCCCCTACCACGCGGTACCTGTCAAGCCCTCCTCATAACAGTCCTGGGAACCAGACGCGAGACATCTGTCAGTGCGATTGGCCGATGTTGCAACCAATGGGCATCATACTATGGTGTAGTGCCTGCAATAGACAAATTCAACTATCAGTACCAGAGCCAATAAAAACATAAGTATCAAAATAGGATATAAGAAAAAATCAAGAGTAGAAAGGAAGTACATAAGCAATCAGAAACAAGACAAACCTAGGTCTACAGTGGTAGAGCGCCAGGTCCATGCAACAGGAAGCAACCCTAAGAACTTAGTGCGAGCAGCATCAAGTGACACTACAGCACCCCAAACATGAGCATCCCTCGACCTCTGAGCAAAATATGCATACGAATTAGATACATCCTACTGCTCCCCAAACTGGCGCAACACCCTGTCGGTGTTGTGAAAATATATCATATGCATATGATCGGTCACACGAACAATCAAGTATCTCTGCTGGCGACAAAATGGAAGATGAATATCCTCTCCACCCCCGACGGGATAATCTCTATATGGCCTCCAAATGAAATATGGGATCATATCTAACTGCTGTCGCCAATATGACAAATGACCCATATGTGTCTGTACAATGGATCCATCATACATGAAGACATATGGCCTATCCGCTGGGAGAGCACGGGTACCAACATGACAACAAACTGCAATATGCTCCCATGCCCAAATCTGTAGCAAAGTCGCATTGCAGCCGAGCGACTTACCATCAAGGTAAGCCACATACAACATGTGAAAATGCATGTGGCCCAACATGCATGGACCCGAAGCAAAGACAGTATGGTTGACCACAGACCATACTCTGCAAGACACTACCAAAGCTGACAGAAAAACCACGCTGTCGATGATCGGGGCATAGAATCCCACATATCAAACTACCCAGCAATGTTGACAATCTATCAAGGCCTAACCCGAATCTAGACCACGGAATGTCATAATCACCAACAAGCCCAAGCTGATCCCAGGGCAATCTAGAAAGCTCAGTCTATGCAACAATACCAGTGCGGGTGGAATACTCCACAAGCTCGCCCTGGATAGGAAGTTGGAGGATGCGATAAACATGCTCCAAAGTAACGGTACACTCCCCAGTGGGTAGCCAAAAAGTGCACGTCTCTAAATGCCATCGCTCTACTAGAGCGGAGATCAGATCCCTATTGGTCGTGATCTCGGGCATATAAAACAACCAGTACAAACCAAGATCACGAAGCACTGACCTCTCATCCTCGGTCAGCTGAAATCGATACACGAGTCCCGCCGGTCTGGACTCCCGACAACGCAAAATCTGCCCAGTGAACTGCACATAGAATAAAAATAGAAAATTATCAGTATCAGTCATTGAGGAAAGTAACAGAGGCAAGAAAAAGCAGATAACAGACACAGACAACAGGCAGACAGTACTAAAAAGTCAATTGCGGTAATAAAGCATGGCAAATGCGGTACTTTTAAGCGATTGCGAAACACAAACAACAAGTGCGGCCAACAAATTACAACTGCGGCATTTTATAAATACAATTGCGGCACACTTATCAATTGCGGTATTTAACTGGCAATTGCGGCAAAACCGCGCTCGATTGCGACACACATGACATTTTTTCTAAAAAGTATGATTTTTAAAAGCAATAAATACAAGCATTAATGACACGCAACACGAGAAAAATCACCGGACGTCTAGAGCCAGCTGGTCTGCGGTAGGTCGGACTCAGTCGGAGATGTGAACAACGCCAGGAAGGCCAGCCATCGCTCGAAAACAGAAGAAAATAAAGCAGAAATCAGAAGACAAACTCACCATGATAATCAGAGCTCCGAGAAGTGACAAATGAAGAGCTCTCTTCGCTACTTATAGGGGTTTCGGAAAACCTTAATTTCACTAGGAAGTCTGAAAATTCTTCCCGGTCCCCGAAATCTTCCAAGGTCAATTACAGGGGCATATTAAAGTATTTTTCAAATCCGTTAGCTACCCAGTTCCAGAAATTACAGTTTCAGCAAATCAATGCTCGTCTCGCGACTTTTCGCTCAAATTTGTTGAGGGGGCATAAATACACCTACTACTGCCAGGGCAAGTTGGGGCAAAATCAAATAATCTTTGACACACCGCGACAAGTCATATCACATCAAAGAGGGGCAAATGTAGACACCCTAGGTAAAATGGACAGGCTTGCGACTTTACATTAAAAACACTAATTTTCATCTATTAATTAATGGTTTTTTAATCATTAATTAATCATCTATTTTCCTCTAAATTCATTCCCCAAATCATCTAATCAAAT
>MU227873.1:445597-475157 GCA_018584345.1 Thuja plicata | reverse complement strand
TCCCTATCTCTGGGATTGATCTCAACCGTTCATATCATCACCAATTCCTATATAATAAACCCTTCATAACCATTTGAAGGATCCAGGATTTCAAGCTCTCGTGCGCCATTACTCCGTCAGTTTGGTTTTAGCATTCAAGCTATCTTGCGATCACACACCTGTTTCAATTAGCAACTTCTCAACACTTCTCAAGTCATAGACGCTGCCCCGCCAATACTGAGCATCAAGAACAACGTTTCGAAAGAAGTAAAGAGAAACAATAGAAGCTTCGAGCATCGTGGGGTTTGCATTCATTTTTTTTCCTTTCTCTTGCTTGTACATTTTATTGATTACGTTTCATTGTTATTCATTTTAGTAGTATTGTGTATTTGATTCATATCAATTGTGAAACCTTTGCTACTGACCCTTGCCTTTGGAAAGCTTGGGAATCACAAATCACGAAAAGGAGGCGTACAAATGTTCTTTATGCTCGTGCCATTGGTAGTTTAATGTATGAAACAATTTATACTAAACCAAACCAAGAAATGGTAGTTCTAAGTAGGTATGTATCTTACCTTGGTAAAGAGCATTGAACATTTGTTAAAATTGTATTTAGGAACTTGCAAGGTACTTTTGATTACTATTTGGTTTAAATCATGGTACTTATGATGGTACTTATTACTCAGTAGGATGTTTAAATCTTGCTATTAATGGTTTAGTTTATTTCCAATAAATAATGTGTTTTAGATAACAACTGAGTGTAACTAAACGAACTTGACTACTTTATGAGTTGGTACTTGTTTATGTATGGGTTTGGATAGAGACCAACTTGTAGGGGTTCAATGTGTTACTTATATGTGGCTTTTGATCCAAAGACATATGAGACCATTACATAGTTTAATAAATTTCTTTGGGGTAATTCTAACTGGATTAACTGGAGTAGAGTGTAACCCTTTATTCAATATGTTTTGTGTCAATGCCTTGTATTTTTTAAATTTCACAATGTTGAACCAAGGTTGATACAAGCAATTACTTTTTAACATCACAACTATAATTGAGAAGAGTACTTTATAGGGGCATAGGTAGATGATAATTATTCTTTTAGCACATCTTGTCCCACTCATCTTGAATTAATCATCAAAATTGTAAAACATATGACCCACTTATATATAAGCAAATCATTGCTCGACCATGAGAAGAGTATGCTTTGCCAAAACAAGTATTTAGCCACATCATAGGGTTTTCAAGTTTCACCAATAACACACAGGTGATAGATGACAAGATGTATGAAGTTACATAATATTTAGATAGGCTTCAACCAATGGTATGAAAGCGATGGATGCAAAGATCTACATGCCTAATGAGTTTAGTATTAGCATTAGTCTATCAAAATAAATGTGTGTGCCTCCTATGTTTTACTTAAGGTATGGTTCTCACAATTTTGATTATTAATTAGTCTAGACCCATGATTGTATATGCACTATCCTAGAGTTAGGGGAAAACCTTAGGATAACTCGATTATGTAACATATCTAGTTGTATGATGCCATAGATGATTGAAGGGACTTATAAATATTACTATTCACTACTCATGTGTGTTTGTCAGGTTTGTTACCTTGCCAATGATAACAAGTAGTATTGGATGCTTATCTTGTTGTCCCAACTGACATTGATCATAGAAAAGGATTGGAGCCACAATGTAGTATGAGATGCATCAACATTCTTCTTCCCAACTCAATTGTACTTAAAGATTTCATATTAGTGAACTGGGTAAAGGGGAAGATTATTGAAGTAGGATTGCCACCACTTCCTTTTTTTCCATCTAATTTATGTAATGTATGCATAAGTTGGTCCCTATATAGATTGTGCAGATGAAATCTTGTTATTTTGGTATGTGAACTATGCTATCTTGATTCCCAAAAAAAGGATATGTAGGCAAGGCCATCTCGAATGAACTCTCAAGGATTAATCTATGTCTTGGTATTTGTTATGTGAACATATCTTATTTGATGCAAGAATATGCATTTGTGGTGTAGAATTACCACCCTTGCTATGGTTGACTTAGGGCATGAAACTAGCTCCTGTAATTGGGAAGACATTGCTTGGTCAACCATAAGGATATAAAGTTGTAATAAAATTCATACCCACACAAAATATTAGCAACAATCAAGTTTTTGCTCCCTTTTTCTTCTCTTTCTTATCTTCTCAAGGATCAAGGTCTACAATCTACATTGCCTTTTGTAACCCTAATAGTGAATCATGGAATGTGATCTAAAATATTGATGAAAATATTGTGTTTCTTATCTACAATGTCTCAAATCACACATGAAGAAATATCCGAACTACTCTCAACTAGTTTATCTAAAATTAATTACTTATGTATGTTAAGTTTGTTACTTCACCTTCTAAAACAAGTTAAAGGAAAAATTTAAGTAAAAAATCAAAGAATAGGAGGGAATATTTATCATCAAATATAGTAACATAAAGACATATATTGTAATAAAAAATTAGTTAAATATTAAAATAGTTATATTATCAAACATATTAAAGAAAGGTCATAAATATTTATTTGAAAGCTATATATAATTTCTATTATACCTAATAAACAATATTGAAAAACACTTATTTGATACAATATTCAAGATTTGAATTTATGATTATATGATTATACTTGAGACATTTTCTATAAAATTCAATCAAACATTTAAAAAGTGTATAGCATATTAGAAAAGATTTCAAATAAACTATCATACTTTATATAAAATCAATTTGATAAATATTTACTTTATGCATAATTTTATATATAATAAAATAGGTCTTAATATTTTAAGAACAATTTCAAATAGAGAACAGTGTATCATATGAAAGGAGAGATTTCAAACAAATAATCAGAATTTATATAAAATCAGTAATTTGCCTTGACAGGCAGAGTCGACCGTCACATGTAGGTTGAAAATGGATAAAACATCCTTGGGGAAAACTTTTTCCACCTCCTCTGTTCCTCACTGTTACTCACTGTTACTCACTACTACTTGTTTTGAATTCTGCGAGTAAATGCAGACAAAGATAGCAGAAGTTCTTTCACCTGCTCCTTTATTTTATCATCAACAAGATTTCCATCACCGTCAAATTTTGCGGGAGGTTCAAATGCTCTGACGCGCAGCTCAGGTTTGTTGATAAAATGCAAATTAAGGAAAACCCCAATTTGCCTCAAATGGTATTGAGCTAGTCCGCCGCCATATCCTCCTCCAGCACTCATAATAGCTGCAGGCTTGTCAGTCCAAGCATTGGGATGTCTAGAGGCCCAGTCAAGGGCATTCTTTAAAGGACCTGCAAATATGGAGTCATATACAATAAGCATTAGATTTGTGCAAATCAAACACAAAAACGGGGCGGGGGACACTGCAATTGCTGCTGAACAGAAGGAGCTGGATGAGGTCGAGAATAAGAAACAAAGAAACTGCTTTAGGTATGCATGTTTCATATTTTTAACAACGTGTTAAAATATTGCGTATTACAATGCAGACACATTCCAAAACACGGAGATGGGAAAATAAAATTCTAAGTGGGCTGGTTCTAGCATCCTGTTGAATCGTGGACTGCAGGCATTTTAAAATTTTTTTAATGTTCACCCCCCTGCCTGTCAAATAATATTTTTATTGCTGCTATCTCTTAATCATTGACCTTCAATTGTTAGGTTTGTTCTGAATAAGGACAACTCAGAGACGAAGTGTATGTTACCAATAGTCCTTTAAACCTACTCACAGTCTGCTCAATTTTTCACTTTGCATTCAATATTGTCTTAGAAAATTGACTCTCCAACATTCCCGAAAAAATTGATTCTCCAACATTCCCACCACAATTTATTGCAGTCTCAAGGAAATGGGCCCAATATGTGGGGGTTGTAGTAGCGGTTGCTAGAGATTTCTGGGCAGTGAAAAATAGGAAAAATGTTCCCAAAGACGTTTCTCATTGCAGAGGGGTTGCAAACCCTAGGATGTGAAGTAGCTCTCGCCCCCTCACGTTTCTTGCAACTCAGGGCTCTGCAAATAGCTGATAAATGACGCTCAATCAACTATAAAGAAGGGTATATTGGCAAAGGTCTGATCATTCAAAGGAAATGGGAAACTCGCAAGGGATGAATGGGATTAGAAAAGGGTAAGTGACGAAATGTCACATAGTGTGAAGATTGCAATTCTATGTGCCAAATACATTTCCCAAGGAAATTGCAACCTGTAATCATCATCTGAGAACTGTTGACCTCTATTAACATATCTTTGTCATAAAAACTTGCATCCAAGTCACAGTATTCTTGACTGTGGCATTAAGCTTGGTGACACAGGAGAGAATTTATAAGACAGATTAGTACAATAAAAACAATTAAATCGGTGGCAAATAAAAATTCACAAGCACATGTTGGAGATTACCCTTTGAAACTTGGGTTTGCAGGTAAAAACATCAAATAAAGAGTTTCAATTCGAATCCTCTAGAATTTGGACCTTTCTTGATACCACTCATATAATCATAGGAAATCATATGAGAAATTTGAATTACTACTGTATCGAGCTTCTGGATAAACTGTGTATATTTTGTAAATCAACATTTTGGATTGCACTCAGCAATCCATCATCAGGAAGAGGAAAAAAATTCAAAAATATGCGAGTGCAATCTGAAATGTCGATTTGCAAAATATACACAGTTTATCCTAAAGTTCGATACAATATTACTATGGACCGTGGAAAACTCATGCTTACAAAAATTAAATTACCTTTCTTAACAAGTAAAAAAGAATTAGTGATGTTATTTTCATCATTTTAAGATCAGTCTGGATCATGTCAAGTACAATTTCTTTTTCCTAACCATTCCTTCTAATTGAAGGGTGATTCATTAAAATGCATGCATTCTAATTGAAGGGTGATTCATTAAAATGCATCCATTTGATGTTAGTAAAACTTATGATGCGAGAGAATAGTAGTCTATTTAAAAAAATTAAGAATAGTATTTTACAAATCTTCAATTTATGATTTTATCTAAACACATGGATTGGAAATTTAAATTAATTATTGCTTACTTATCATTTGACTTGGACAAAGCTGGGATGGAAGTATTTCTAAATAGATGCGAAAAGAAATAAAATTGGAGTATTGTCTTGAACAAAATGAAGCTTAAAATGAGATTCACGAGGAAGAAAAAGATGACTAAACCCTACCCTTAGACCAAAAAACCTAAAAAATGAACAAAAAAAGCATTAACGTTAGAGGTTTATGTATTCGTTCAAAAGAAAAATTTCATTATCTCAATAATCGTAGCAGGTGGCATAACTTCATCAACAATGAGTAGGCAAGGCAACTGACATTTCAAGCAAGGAATAACAAGCATATATGGGTAATTAAAAAGAAGGCTCAAATGTTTGAATATTTAAAGCTTACCATGGACAACGATGTTTTGCGTTCCAATTTTCAGACCACAGCTCCAGATGGTTTTACTTTAAATATCGTTCTTGAATATGGATAGAAACTTTGGGAAAGTTGTCAATCTTAATGTCCAAAAGATGTCACAAGGAAAGGGTAGAAGAAAAAGAAAGTAGTTCAAGATTTGGAACTTACCATTGACAAATATGGTTTGTGTTTCAATTATTATGATGTAGCAATGGATGGCATAGATATTGTTCTTGGATATCCTTGGTTTAACTTCAAATTTTGAGAACCATCAATTTTGATGTGCAAAAGTTCACGAGGCCTGGTATAGGAAGAAGAAAGTGATAAGAGGTAGGGAGCAAATGCTGAAAGTGAGTCCAATGAAACAGAAAACGGTAAAAAACTGTGATTAATCACGGAATGGCATGGACATGATATTTTCCCAAATAAATCATCATTTTTGAAACTATTGTGGTCAAGACGTTTTGATCAATTTCTCCAATTAAATTGCGATTGATTTTTTTACTGTTTCATGTGTTTTTGGTGGGTTAAGGGTTTTGGAAGTCCTATAATATTTCTCAAGATGCATTTCGATTTGTTTGTTTCGTGTTTTGAAAGTTTTTGACACATTCAGAAGTGGGTTAGGACATATATTGGTGGCACTGAATTCTTGCTTCATTTTCTTGCAACTTTAGCTCTGGCTGGAACATTTGCTATTAGACACACATAAACTAAAGTGAATAACACACCTGCTCTCGATTTATTGTTTTGGTTTTCTTTATCCCAAATATGCACAATCCAAATACAAGCATTTGTCAAACAACCTTCAGTAGTACTTGATGAACTCAAAATGTTTCCATGATTGCTTGTAATTGTCAATTCACTGATTTGAGTGTTCAACATGTTCACGAGAGTAGACTACCTCAAAACATTGAGTTATAAGCCTTATGATGTTGACCATTAAGCATACAATTATGGTTTCAATTGGGGAGTTATCTTGTGGTCACCTTTTTATGGGGATCACTCATTGATTGATAATTAGCATGAGATAAAGAATATATTTATATAAATTTTTTCGTTGACAAGCATTTTGAACAGAAATAGTTCAGTTATTGTTGGTAGTTGTTCTTGGCCATTTCTATTTACTTAGAGACTATAATTTGTTATTGACAATTGTCCTTTTAAGAACTATTATATTGAGTTATTACTACTTGTTCTCGATCCTCTCTATTTACCTAGAGAAATTAGTTTGCTATTGTCCTAAAAACTGTTCGTTCACTTATTACTAGCTATTTTTGACCATAGTTGTTTAATTATAGACTGTAATTTGTTAATGTCCTTTTAAGAATTGTTTTATTCAATTATTATTCCCTTTAACTATTATTCTTGCTTTAAGAGATTTTAACAATTTACTCAATTGTTTAATGTGATAAGTCTCCAACAAAATCCTTTAATATTTGATGCTTATAAAGTCTTTCATTCAACAATATACAAATTTTAAACTGAGTGAATCTGAACGAATTGTACTAGAATGAACACCCCTTGTTTAATTTGGTTAAGAGGGTTAGGGTCTTTTTTTGCTAAAACAATTCTTATTTAACTTGTAGCATTCAAATAATTTTGCAAATTTGGTCACCTTGGTCTCAAGTACAACTAAGGTCAAATACATTTTTTGTTTAAATGATGTCAACGGAGACATATATTGTTTCAAATGGCATTTGGAAAAGAGGCAAGACATGACACCATTCCTTGTAGAGTGTGCCTTGCAAATGTCATATATCAGACAAAATAAGCTCTTTAGGCAATTTTTGTGTTAAAAAGGAAAGAATTGAGATAGGAGTGGCTTATAATTCTACAGATGGTAGGGGAAATCCTTTAGTGAGGTAGTCGGTGCACAGGAGACTTTGTAGGAGCCTCAATCAACACCTAGTTCTACAACAAGTGATCCAAATACAAGTGAAGGAAACATTCTTTCTTTGCACCTTGTACTACACCAAGATTGCAAACCACTTTAGAGAGTATAGGGTGGACGAAGAATGCCCATGAATAGGCGAAGAAGACAATTGCAAATTTTGCAGTCTACTCCTTGTCGTTCCATGTTGCTAGGTCTCCATCTTGGCGAGGAATGGTGGATGCTATTGCAGCTTTAGGTCCTAGGTTCAAAGCCCTATCATATGAGAGTATGCTCAATGATGCCATACAAGATGTTAACAAATTGATTAGAGTGGATAAAGACTAAATGCACCATAATATTAGATGGGTGGACAAGTCAAAAGAACCAAACTATCATCAACTTCCTTCCGTCTTGTGATATTGACACATTTTTTTCACATTTTTTTTTTGAAACTTTTAGATGCATCAAATAGAATCAAATTCGTGGAAGCATTGTTCAAATTGTTTGAAGAAACAGTCATGGATGTAGAGCCACCACATGTGGTTTAATTTATTATAGACAATGTTGTTGATTCTGTTGTTGGAAAACTCTTGATGCACAAATATTGCTGTATGTTTTTTAATCCATGTGCGACACATTACATTGATCTAATCTCAGAGAACATTCCAAAACTTGAATGGGTTAAGAAGGTATCGTAAAAGACCAACACTATCACCAAGTTCATCTACAATTACATTAAAGTGTTGTGTACGATGTGTACCTTCAGAGAGGGCAAGATACTAGTTCGACCAAGGGTGACAAGAATTGTTATGTACTTCCTTGGATTGCAGAATCTATGCCAATAAAAAATGAATTTGAATTGAATATTCATTTCAAATGACTAGATGGAGATTAACTTCACAAATCGAATAGATGGAGAAATAGTGTCAAAGTACATTTTTCTTGTGAGTTTTTGGGATGCAATTGAACATATAATTAAATTTTGAGTCACTAGTAAAAGTTTTGAGACTAGTGGATTGAGAGAAATCCCCCATGGGCTATTTGTATGATGCCAGGGAGAGGGCCAAGGAGGTGGTGAGGGGTAGGATGGAAAATGATAAGGACAAATACATGCCAATGTGGGACATAATCAAATAGGAGATGGGATTAACAAATGCACTCCCCTATCGATACCCCTAGATACTATATGAAAACAACATTGTTTTATAGCCCCTCATTCAAAGATGATAATTAGGGCCTAATCAAGTGCATGAAGAAAATGTTCCCTACCTCAGTAGCATTGGATACAATTATGATAGAGCTACCAATGTACAAGCTAGCAAAGGAATTTTTTCAAGTATGGTTGTCATGGAAGGTAGGAAGATCTTCAAACCAGGCGGACTCCATAAACCTTTCACAACTCTATATGCTATACAATGGTGTTAAACTTTCGGTGAAATTCTACATGATGTCATCTTGAAATTGTATGTGCTTCTTAGCACAATGGTGGGAATTTTGTGGCCAAGATGCCAAAATCTTCAATGGATGGCAATGCACATTTCCAACTAGCCATGCAATTCATCTACTTGTGAGTGTACTTGAAATATTTTTTTTAACATTTGAAGAAACACAATTGTTTGATAGAACAACAGATGAACGACTTGGTCTTTGTTTTCCACAATGTCTGCCTAAAGCTCAGGAAAGCACATGGCTAGAGTTCTAAAATATTTGTAAGTATAAATTGTAATAATTTCTTTTGTTTTACTTTCAATTTGCCATAATTAGTTTCTATATGGAAAAACTCAGGTACTGTTAAGGAAGACCAGTCAGTAGGCCTCAACAAGATCAGTCCAAATTCTAAGTGGATTGCAAATGAAGACGTCCTTGACGATGGTGATGATTATGATTTCTTTAAAGAGTGCAACTAATATAGTGATGTGACTGAATGACTCAAGAGAGACTCTAATCCAACAACTTCATCATCATGAACTATAGCCCTCTAGTGTAGCTCTCTTCATAGCAGCAAGAGTCATCGGTTGTCTTGAATTTTTGGAACTTTGTACTTGGATTTTGAGTTGACTTTGTACAATGTAGATTGTCACTGAAATTTTGAAAAATATTAATATCTAGTTATCATTTATGCACCATGCAATATGCATTGTGCAAGACACTATATTTAGCAATATGAACGTAAATGAGAAAATCCATAATCCACAATTAATGGGCTGAAATTTTGTTGCTCTCTATATCTCTATGCAATCAAAATGACTTTAAATTTTAAAAACAGCAAGTTTTTTTCCCTCTTCTGTGTTTGTCCACACTGTTGTGCAAGTCCTAATTTTAAAAAGAATTGTATCTTCTAGTTTGCCAATTTTTTCCCCAAAAGATTTTTGCTGCTATGGCTAAAATTGTTGGTGGACTGGAAATGGGATGACAAAGGACAGGTTGTTTTTTATTAAAGTAAACACTTTTGACTGGAGCTATGAACCAGAATGAAGCCTTTTGAAAAGGCCCTAGCCTTGTATAGAGCACAAAAGAGACAAGGCAGAAAGCCTAAAGGCAGTCAGAGAGAAACCACAAGGGACAGGTTGTTAAATAGTATTAGTGGCTTGAATCAGATTTGAGCATCAGGACAAAATTCAGGACAACGTGATGAAAAGATAGGGATGGTTTCTCAGAAGATTCAGCTTGTTGCCTTGTTTAGGCATTTTCCTCCTCTTGTAAAGCTTTAGAGATGGATTCTGGTATAGGTTGTGTGGACTTAACATTTCATTGTGAAGTAATGGTCAGCACTTACTACAATACAAAAGCTGGGTGCTGAGAAGAGGGATGCTGATTGCTGGAAAAAGCATTCACTCTTGGGATTGAGGGCAAAAGCCAGAGTGATAGTTAGCAACCTGTGTGGGGCGTTCATTAAAGGTTCCAGCATTCAAGTTAATTTAAAAGAGGCTTGAATAAAGGAGGGACTATGTAAGATACCTAATTCACCTGAATGATGAAACAGAAGGCTATCCAAGGCACATGGATGTTGGCTTTGGTTCTATCACATCCCCCACGTCAAACATGTCCACAGTGGATGACTATGTGAAACCCAAACAAACAAAAAATAGAACTGCATTGAAAAAAGATGAAATCGGATAAAAGGATGATGTAGAGTAATGGCGTCAGGAAGTGGAACTGCAATTCCAATATGAGTAATGGTGCCCACTCTCTGAATTTTCGTTCATCAGATTTTGTATTTCAAGATTGCATTATGCCAGTTCCATCATTGGTATTTCCCAGTTTCCAGTTTCCAAATGAGCCTTTAACATATTCTTATGCTTGAGCTTTCATGATTTTGTATTTATAGGCATTAACATTTTCGCAATTTCCAATCTGCAAAATCGAATATTTGTGAATTCCTCTGCCCCACCAGGTTTCAGGTTTAAGGATTTTAGCCTTAAGACCTGCATCTCTGTAGCTCATCCCCCCTACTTATGAACTCTAACCCCTAATTTGGACTTTATTAGCTTCCCTAATTTGTTCAGGATTTGGATTTTCAAATTGCCATTATATCATCCTCTAATCCCAATTCCCAGCATTCGTCATTCCAAATCTCAAATTGGCTGATTATCCATCTTGAATAGGGTTTGACTTCTAGAGATTAGGACCACTGCTATTTATGTATCTTTTTCTTTTTGTATTTTTCAATTTCAAAATCACAAACTGGCATCTGGGATTTTGCACAAAAGCTCAGTTCCCTGTCAATAACCAGTAGAAGCTGGTTTGCATAGTCAAAAGCTAGCTTAGGGTAAAGTCCCATGGGGCTTTGGGATCTATTTTCATGGAGCAGGAGGTCCCATTAAACAAAAAAATTATACTATGGGTTTTAATTTGGAATCTTTTCCTGGAAAATAACAGCCCCTTCTTTTTAAGTCTGCATCTTATTTATTGATTTTTTATACTCAGCATTCTTCATGAGACCACAAACTTACCTTATATTTTCCTAAAAATTATCAGCCCCTACTTTTAACGAGTGCATATCTTAGCAGGTGAAATTGGGGCGGGGCTGGAAATCACCCTACCGACTTGGGAATTTTTTCTGCCACTTGTCAATTGGCTAATATTTTAGATTCTCACCAAAAAAGGAATAGAAGGAAAATGATGTTTATTTATTAATTTTTATCCTCAGCATTCTTCATAAGACCACAAACTTCCCTAAATTCAGTAGCATAATGTTAAGCTGAACTGCAGTATGGAATTAATAAGACCACCAGCTTTAAAATATTCTTAAAAATTCTCAGCTGCACCAACTAAAATAATTTAGGATGTCCCACTTCATGGGACCTTATCCTTACTACCAACTAATTTGAGTGGTGCAAATGGACATATATAGGTAGTCGAAGCACCATTTTCCCACACGTGCATGTGGGATATATCCCACTGCATTTCAAAAAGTAGAAATCTGTGCAGACTATTTGTTATCTGCAACCTGAAGACCATGAAATGAAATTGAAATTTACCTTTCAGGTTTCCACAGATTCTTCTGCTAAATCTTTCCTAGACTTCTTTCTAGTGGTAGTTAGAATTTTAGTTAAGGGGTTAGTCTGTATGGTACATATCTATAGAATCAGAGGGTAGAGAAATGCACTTGGAGGGAAGAACTGGAGAATTATGGTGCAAAAGCCTGTAGAAAAGGAATAATTGAATATATAGATGGTAAGAACGCAAAGAGGGCATGGAAGGAGCCATGCCCTGTGTTATAAATCTTGTCTTGGGGTTCAACTCTCATTATACCGTAAGAGATTGAGGTAGGTAATAGTCAGCATTAATTCAAATCTCCTTTTCTTTTAAGGGAACGCATTGAAGTAGCCAATTCCATAAGTAAATCAGAATCTGCTTGTGCAGGGAATGGTGACAGACATGATCCCTGGTCTGGCATATGATCAAGATATTGGTTGCAGGATGGTTCCAAGAAGCCAGACTCTTGATGACCGATATTATCAAACAAAGAAGATAACCAAGCACCCAAAGCGGCTAATAAGCATGTAATAAATAATAGATCAGATCTATTTCCCCAAGAAAAAGGGGAGGAAGCCATAATATGTCACCTTAACAAGAGCATGTCAACACCAAAAAGTAAAATACATTTAAAAAATAAATCAATTCACTTTCGGAAGATTTGATTCAGCAGAGCCATGGTTAAAACTGAAGATTAAAAAGCTGAGACTAGCATTAGGAAGGTCTGGATAGCAAATGTGCCAATATCATAGAACTGGAGGGACAAAGACATCATGAAAATGGATTAATAAATCTCTTAAAGAGGGTATCAATGAAAATTAAAATTATTTTCATTTTAATTTTGAAATATATTTTTAGAATATCGAGTTTTATTATTGTAAGTCTAAAATTTAATCCTGTTTCTCCCCTCTGCTGCTGCAGTTTCGTTTCTTATTTCTGGAAATATGGAATGACAGGAAGCAAAGCATCCACAGGAACTGGTACCATAAACGAAAGAGACTTGCGAAAACTGAAACACTCCTAGAAAACAAATGAAAACTGGGGGAGATGATTTTGCAAAATTTCCAGTACCTCACTAGGAGATCCTGATATGGAAAAAAGTGTTGGATAAACAGCTAGGAATACAAACAACTGGAAACATTTTATGGGATCAAAGTTTCCTGTTGGGTACTATTAGAAATGCTTGATTCTTCAATTATAGAACATAATCTTCAGTTCCTTAAAATCTTAACAAACTTATCCCATAATTGTTCTGTTTTGCTTTCACTACTTAAAACATCACTAAATCGAGTAAAACATTATTAAGAAATGGGTTTTATTTGCTTGATGAAGTGATTGAGAAGGCTTACCAGACACAGAATAGTTGTTCTCAGGAGATGCAAAGAGTACGCAGTCAGCCTGCAGAACCTTGGCCCTGAGCTCCTCCACGGATGGAGGAAATCTGTTGTCTACTTCCAGGTCAGTATTTACTAATGGAAGATGCCCAATTTCCAAGATCTCAATCTCCATATGAGGTAAGCTTTCCCTGGCAATCTCGACAGCTTTACGCATGAAAACAGCATTCAATCAGTACGTAACAGTGGCACCCAGGATTTTGTAATTTAAGCTTGTTTAGACTTACCAGAACGGAGTAAACCCCGATGAAAGGAAGATTTTCTGAGAGATCCAGAAATGGCTGCCACCTTCATGACGTGTTCTGGCAAGCTATCTGTACTTGCCATTGTTGACATCGACATGGAGCGCCTGTAAGTGAAATTTGTTATTTGTCTTTTATATGTGTTGGGGCAATTTTGGAGGAGACCAGGACGCACAGTAATAGCGCGCAGCATGTTCATTGTGGGAAGTGCTACCAATTACTTTTTTTCTTTCCATTTCAATCAACTTATATATGCAGTTAAAACAGCATTCAGTACACATGTTTTCAGGCAGCTCTAAATTTGACAGTTGACCCTATTTGGGTATTCATTCAAGTCGTTTTCCACAGTTTATATGGTGTTTCCGGAAAAAATTGTTGTCCCTTTCAATTAGAAAAACACACTGAGTTTCTTCCGGAAGCATTCTTTTACTTTTTCTTTGTTCTGAGTTTCTTTCCGAGACATTCTTTTACTTTTTGTTGTTCTTTTTGGTAGCTCGGGGTATCCTATTGGCCCAATCCACGATTCCTTTGGGGTGAATTGAGGAATTGAGGAAGACTAGTCTCCAAGATACTGAACGTTGAGATAGTGAAAGTTGCTCGCCACAAGTAATCCAAGGTGGACTAGATGCTAATTGCACCACCCTTCTAGGCTTCTTCCATAAGTATTATTGTAATTACAGAGTTATCTTCTGAATTTTGTTGATGATTATTCATTCAGAGTGTCTTCTATTTTTTTTTATGGTATGATTATTCATTCAAAAGTCATCTTCTAAATCTTTTGGGATGATTATTCATATAAATTAGTCTTTTAATTTTTTTTGTTTTTGTGATGGTTATTCGTTGATTTTTATTTTAAAAATTGTATATTAACTCTCCTGCCAAAACAGATGTAATGGATATATCAAAAGAAATTTAATGATTACGTCAATTATAATTTATATAAAAATCTAAATTTACCCCAAATATAAAATATATAATATCAATTTAATTTATTAATTTTAGCTAGATATTCCAAATATAATATGTAAGCATCTTCAATAAATATAAATAAGTTCATTTAAATTATATTCATAAATTCACATAAATCATCATTTATAAATATAAATCAATAAATTTAATTCAACAATTATAACTAAATATGACAAAACATTATAATTTTTAAATATAACCAAATAAAGAAAATCAAACGCTGAAAACTATTAACACTAGTAATTAGTCATCACTAAATTTTATCAAAGCTTTCTTTGAATCACCTTTTCTTTTAAATGAGCCATAAAAGAATTAGAATAATAAATAAATTGAAATAGCCCCATCTATTACTCTACTTTTTGGTTAGGTTTTGGTGACTAGCCTAACAATCATCATCAAAATATTTGTAAGATTCCTTTAAACTATAACAAAAACACCATCTATGTTTTCATGGCATGTCCTCCATAAAAGAAACCTTAGTGGTTTTATCATTTTATATAAAGTTAAAGTTTGATGACATTCTCATGATTGAGACCATTTAATTTAAAATATGTACATACATATTATATTCTTTTGACTAAGTGATGACATATTCTTTTGACTAATTGATGACATATTCAAGAAAGTGGTTCATAAGCAATGAAAACAAAAATATGCCCCTCTCTATAAAATCACTTATAAACATACATATATAATTTTATTTATTTAACTTTATCAACTAGAAAAGATTTTTTCATTCAACCAAATCAAGATATAAGAAAATATGATATTCTTAAATATTATTTATTTTAATTGTCAAAAGAAAACTTTGATATATATATATATATATATATATATATATATATATATAAAAGAAAGTGGCAATTTATAAGTTGTCATTTCTTTCTTTATTTATATAAAAGAAAGTTGTCAAAAACAAGTTGTCCCTTTCTTTATACATATATAAAAGATAGTTGTCACTTTCTCTCTCTATATAAAAAGAAAGTGACAACTTTTATATATAAAAGAAAGTTGTCACTTTCTTTGTATATATAAAATAAAGCTGCCACTTTCTTTTTCATATATAAAATAGAGTTGTCTCTTTCTTTTATATATACAAAGAAAGTGACAACTTTCTTTTATATATTAAAGAAAGTGGCAACATTTTTACGTAAAAGAAAGTGATATGTATGTATGTATGTATGTGCATCCACATATGCATATACATACACATGGATGTATACATACATATATAAACATATATCTATACATATATAAACATATCTTGTTCCAGTTTGAGAGAGAGAGAGAGAGAGAGAGAGAGAGAGAGAGAGAGAGAGAGAGAGAGAGAGAGAGAGAGAGAGAGAGAGAGAGAGAGAGAGAGATGTGTGAGTGACATATATAGATGTAGTTATACATAAATAATTATAAGTTAAATTATTTGTAATGACTTTAAATTATTATTTTTAATTTCATAAGAAGATAAATAATTAAAAGATTTTTTTGAAAAGAAGGGTCAAACATTTATTGATCAAGATAAATCAACATTACAAGAAAGAAACAACCTTGGATGATAGGGGGTCCCATAGAAAAAAAACAAAAGTCCAAAGACTCAAAACACCAAACAACTAGCTAAGAGAGAATCTTAAATCCAGGAGAGAGACTAACCCCACTTTAACTATGCCTATCCTTTGAAATCATTCTTTGTAGCTGCTAGGAACACTTAGGTGCAAGTTGTTCCCAACTATCGACACTCCAACCATCCCTATACTCTGAGGCCCATTTGGCCAAATAATCTGCAACATTGTTCCTTTCCCTTGGGATGTGAACGAAGGAAATTAAAACCAATGAGATACTCATTCAAAGAATCTACCTGGCCACCAAAGCTAGCTACCAATTCAGATCATCAAAGTGTTTCTTATTCAACATATTGACAAGAAGTTTTGAGTTAGTGTCACAAACAATCTTGCGCCATCCTAGCATACTTCTTTCCAAAGCGGTGAGAATAGCTAGAGCTTCCATGAAATTATTTGTCTGATGCCCTTTATAGATGGACAAAAGAAAGAGAACATTCCTATAGTTATCTCTTCCAATACCCCAACTCCAGCATGTCTAGGATTCCTTGTGGACAAACCATCTATGTTAATCTTATAAATTCCACTCGGAGGTGAAGACCAACATCCAACTCTCCAAGTCTTTTGATTTCAGCTCCTCAAAGACGACATCCCTAATCCATTCCTAGATAAACCCTGTTTAGTCATCACCTCCACCTCATGGGTATGTAAGGAAACATCCAACTAACATTTAGCATGGATAGTTTCTTAAATAATACCAACAATTCTTTGTCAAACCTGTCAGGTTCCTAGCTTCCTATCTTGAAAGATCTCGTGGTTCCTGTCAAGCCGTATCTACGAAATGATGCATGTTGGTCCAATACTCCAAGCCACTTGAAGAAAAAATGCCTTAGTGAAGGGTCTCCCCATATTCCTCCAAAATTCAATAAGAGAAGAAACATGAAGACATGCTTTCCCCCAAATATCCCACCAAAAGTGTTAGAGAAACCTAGCATAGGAGCATTGAAGAAACAAATGGGGAAAACATTCTTCTTCCTTACCTCAAAGGGCATAGATATATGGTCCATGAAAACCCCGCCTATGAAGGTTCTCCCAGGTAAGGCACCTATTTTGAGAAACAATTCATAGGAAGATATTACACTTTGGCCAAGAAAACTTATTCCACACATTTTTCCACCAAGGGGATTCAATATTGTCATATTTCTATCTATTCAATTCATGATAGCCAATGACCACAAAGAAGACCCCTCTAGGTTCAGAAATGTAGGCTAGAAGATCATTCCTCCTAAAAGAGCTGCGAACTTGCCCATCTAGAATCTGAGAAATCTCAACACGATCCTTCGTAGAGCCTCCTAGTGGCCACTCACTAGGGTCTTTCCATTTGCAAACCCCTACCTACCCCAAGTTTTGAACTGCTTTGAAGTCTTCAAATTTCATCCAACCAACTTCCAAAAAGATGTTACAAAGAGACGATAAGTGTGGGTTCGTAGACATGATAGGAGGAAACCCTTCCCAAGAATCAAACCAGAAGAGGGCCTCAGAGCCCTGATTGCAAAGCCAAAATACACCCTGCTTAATAAGACTTGTCCCCCTCTCAAGAATGTCTCAAATCATAGGTCTCCTTTTCCATACAAGAAAATCCTCGACACATCCTCAATCTTCTCTCCCCTCAAAAACTTCAAGAAAATGATCTTTGCCCATGCCTAGTCTTGATTTGTACACCAATGTCAATAAGTCTTAGCAGCCTAAGATTAACATGTAAGGAGATCTTGCCTCAAACCAAGATCCCCTTCTTGTTTTGGCCTACAAATGGTCTCCCACTTAAATAAACTCTACTATGAGGTGAACAAGCTACCCGCCCACAAGAATTGACTAGAGAGGGCATCTAGTTCCTTGATGAAAGTAGCATGAGTCTTTTGATCCATGCATCTATAGAGAGGAAGGGTCTAAATAACACTCTACCAACAAATTAAAACCACCTAAGGGTCTAATGATAAACCTTTTCTTGGAACTTATCTATAATCTTTTGCCAAGACTCCCTAAGGAGGGGATTGGTAGAAAGAGGAATGCCCAAATACATCAAGGAGATGGCCCTAATTTGGAATCTTAGAATCTGTGCAATCCTAACCCAAATTCGAGGAGGGGTGTTGAATCAATAGATGGAAGATTTTCCTTCATTGATTTGTTGTCCCGATGCATCAAGATAAATGTCCAAATCGCTCCTAAAGTTCGTTGCTTCCTTAATTTTGGCCACACTAAAAAAAGGACAAGTATCACCTACAAACTGCGAATAGCAATGAGGGGAAAGTCACTACCCCACCTCCACCCCCGAAATAAGACCTTGTCTTATATGGGTTTTTAGAAGTCAACCTAGCCCTTCCAAAAAATAAAATGAATACATAAGGAGATAGAGGGCCTCCCTGCCAAAGATCTCTTGAAGCCTCAAACAACACATCGAGCTCACTATTAATTGGTGTATAATAGAAAATGGTGAGCAATTCTAGGATGCAGATCACTCACCAAATCATATTGTGCATTGGAATACAAACCCACCCTTAAACCAATCTGATTAGCACAACCCAAAAACGATGAAGGGGCGTTAATGCAAGATCTAGGTAGAAGGGGGATTTGGGTATTCCTTATGAATAAAGTGTGATTATGATATGGAAAAGTATGAAAGACACTTATGCTATGATAAAGGAAATGATTTCTAGCAAGAGATGATATCAGATCTGATGCATAAGAGGAAATGCAAGATGAACTCACCTTGAAACTAGGAAAGAAGGAACAAACTTCAAATCTAGAAATGAATGTCGCAGACCTGTCAGAATCGGGAACTGTTCTGGATTTGGAATCCTAATGCCTGTATCTTTCGACTGTGAAATTTGTAGATCCTCAGGACAATGCCTACTCAAGTCGGCCTTGTCCAAGAAATTCAACCTTGTCCTAGAGACTCAAAATCTGACAAATTATGTAGAGGATCAATCACTGGTTTTGTAACTCTGAAAATCCGGATCCAAAACTGTGCCACCTGTTCATGCACACAAGAAATAAAGGAAAATTGTTGTGGAAAGGGGCATGCCTTGGTCAAGCCCCTATATAGGAATTAATCTTGAAATACAATTGAAGTTGCATAATGAAATGTAATCTAGATCTGAAACACAAGTCACCTTATACCTCAATGATGAAATGCCTCTTTGGAGATGATCACAAGTGTTGATGCACTGGCTTGGACTCCTCAAAAATATAATAGGAAATCATGAAACCAAATCATTGAATGATGAATGTTGTAGTTTTCCACAATGTTGGGTTGAGAAAGAAAGAGAAGAAGTAGACTTGATGAATGAATGTAGATCTCCTTCCTTGATGTCAAACACCTTTGCTTGGCCTCCAATGGGGAAATAAGATAGATCTAAGGAAGTAAATGCCTTGAATGCGTGATGGAAATGATGGAATGAAGACTTGACATGCTTGATGGCTTCCTTGCACTTGAATGATTGATGGGCTTGAATGCTTGATGGTGGATGCCTTCACTAATGGATGTTTGTTGGCTTGCTTGTCTTGAATGCACAATAGCTTGCTTGATAATGCTTGCATGAAGTTAAGATGTAGGTATGTAATGGATGTGAAAATGAGGGGAAGAGGTCTCATTTTATACACATTTCGAGGCCCAGATTTCGCAAGGTCGACCCTGATTAAGCACCTAGGAGAAAAAACCTTACATTGGATCTAGAGCCCACTAAAAAAATTCCCTACGACAAGGACAACCCAAGCTGGTCTTGTCCAGACAGACCTTTTTAAAGTTAGCCTAAGACTAAGCGGTGTGTGCTAAAAGGGAGATAAAAAAAGCTCTAGTTTATCGAGAAATCAGGGCAACTCACGAGATGTAAAATGCATGTAAAAGGATCTAGATGGAAGATGAATTATGTGATAGGATGAAAAATGTGAAATCATGCATAGAAGTTAGAGCCATCCTCGAGTTTTGAACAAACAATGTCGACTTGAAGGATGTAAAAGGGCTAGAAAGATGTGAAGTCAATGTGGGCACCCATAGATGCTAAAATGGGGCTAAAAATGAGTACCTAATAAGGATGTTTACTTTTTAGGATGGTATAATTAGAACAGAAAAGGAACCAAAGGTAACAAAACTAATTACTCAATTGATCTAGTCCTCTACAAAACCAAAAGCACTAAACATTTTCTTAAGAAAAGACCATTTGACCCTATCATAAGCCTCAGTTATTTCCAATTTGATAAACATACCCTTTTCCTTAGATGACTCCATGGAGTGGATGACCTCTGCAACAATGATCACACCATCTAGGATTTTCCTACCTAACACAAGCCACCTTGCTCCTCTGAGATGAGTTTTCCAAGCTCTCTCTTGAGCAATTGGTTTAGGATTGATCTTGTAAACCACATTGTAAAGAGAAATAGATGCGAGCTGGTCCAAAGAGTTGGTTCCTTCTCTTTTGGAAATAAGCACAAGGAAGGTGGAATTCATGGCCCTTAGCATGTGTTTACTACTATGTAATATCTTTGCCACAACCAATAAATTATCCTTTACAATCTCTCAGAACACTTGGAAAAATTCAACCAGGAAACCATCCAGACCAGGGCTTTCACTTTTTCATCTGAAAAATAATTTCCTCTACCTCATCCAAAGAGATAGGGCAAATGAGCATCTCATTCATTTCCCTAGAAATAAGAGAGGGAGTGCAACCCAAAATTTGATTTTCATCATCAATTGCATGAGGAGGGTCCTTTGAGAATAAAGACAAGAAGTACTAAACAACTCAATAAAAGAAGATTATTGAACTCCCTAAGAAGAAACTATAGACGAGAGAGAGTTCCCATGATTTATGGCCTTGACAGAGTTAAGAAAAAAGCTATATTTTTATCCCCCTCCTAAAGCTAGCCAATTCAAGACTTTTGTTTCCAGAAAATTTCTTCTTTGAACTCCCATTCGGCTAGCTCCTTCACTACCCCAACTTCCTCTTTAAGAGACTCCTCAGAAAAACCATTCTCTCTATTCTGCTTAGTGATGTTGTTGAAATGATTATGAGCCATTGGCTTGTCCAAATTTTTTTGCAAAGCTTTGCTTGTTCCATTTTTAAAGTTTTCACATGACAAATTGGAGTCTCTTAACAAAAGAGTACATACTTGTACCACACTCATGCGTACCTTCTTGCCACCAAGTAGTCAAAAGTTCCATTAACGAAGGCTTGGACAACCACATAAGCTAGAATTCATGGATAGATTCTTTGTAGCTCCAAAGTCTACAGTGGAGAACTTGATAGGCATTGGGTTAGAACCCCTCCAACTCCATATTTCTGAACTAACAATCCTCTCGTTCCCAAGCTAGTAACTAGAAACCAAGAATCTATCAAACCTCTCTAAGTTCAAATCCCTTCTACATCTTCTTTTACTTGACATAAACTAATCATTCCCTGACTTAATGCCAAGTACAAGAAAATGATATTGCCTTTCAGCACCAAAGAGGAGGGATCTAATCTCCCTAGTCCTCCCCTTTTATCCTTCAAGCTAGTGATAGCATTAAAATCCGCACCCAAGATCCATGGATATAGGGGCAACTTATCTCACATACCAAATGTACCCCTAAAGGTTGAGTTTACCGAGGAGATTGATTGGAGTATAAACATAAACAAGAAGGAGAATCTCACCGGACTCAAAACTAGAAGCAACCATAGAGATAAAATTCCTGCTAGCAACCCACCAAATTGGAGAAATCTTACGAAGGTCCCATAAGCAAACAATTCCCCAAAATCTGCCATGTGCACTAATACACTTGAATTAAGAAAATGCTCTTTAATTGAATCTCGAACAACTTTTTGACAAGGGGGTTTGTTCATACCCCTTGCATCTCAAGATAATACAATCATTTTTGGGAGTTAGAGAAGTGAGAATCAATGGTTTTACATACCCTAACTCCAATAATTTTTTTCCCACTAATTTCATTTTCTCTTGTTTGGAAGAGGTGAGTTCTCTACCATCTCCATTTTCTTTGATAATTCCACAACAAAGGGTCTCCATTATCCTGATCTGTAATCATCAGAGATTCCTCAATAATCACTTACATTAGGTTAGTCACATTAGAGACTACTCCTTTCATCCAATCCAACTTCAATTTCTCAACATTTGTACTATACCAAATTGAGTTCATTATTTGTTGATCAAAGTTGCCCAAAACATCAAACAGTTGTACAATCCCTCAACTTGTCTATCCTTTAGCATTTTTTCTAACCTCTACCATTATTATGGGGTTTTATTGGAATAAATCCATCCTTAATAGCTTCTCTAGTTGACATCATGGTTTTTCCTTTGCCTTTCATTGACATTAGTCAAAAGGCTATAGTGGATGGAGCCTTGCCAGTTGTGTTATGATACAGGAGAAACTTAGGATATTTTCACTGCATATGCCCATATTCACGACAAATTTGAAATTGGAATGGATTAGTTATTAATATTATAACAATTGAAAAGTGAACATGAACATAAGTAGATTAATATTATATCTATTTAAAAATATAAATGATAAATGTACTAATAATAAGTATCGTCAGAGTAAAAATGGGTTCAAATCTTGTTAGAATGAAGGTTTCTATTAAGGATAACATAGTGTTAGGAATAAGGTTCAATTATAGTTTGCATTCAATTATGATGCTGGGTTAGGGTTATTGACATGGTTACAACTAGAGTTAGTTGAAGGTTAGGATTTAGTTTCAATCAAATAGTTAGAATTTAATTAGGATTAGTGTAATTTAGGGTTACAATTTAATTAGGGCTTGATTTGATTGAGGGGTAGGATTAAATAATTTAAAATTAAATATTATTAGATTATTATTCAGTTAATTTGTTAAAATAAAATATAAACTTAAATTTAAAGTTATTAATTAGAGAAGCTATTAAGTTTAAAAATAAAACTAAAATTATTTTGTTAAACATAAAATATGAAAATCAAATATATTAAATTTTAAATTAAACATCATTAATGATGTCAAATATTTGAATTGAAAAATATATTAAAATATAATATGTTATATTAATTTAACATGTTTTATTTTATGTTTAATATTATTTTTGTACATTACTAAATAATTTATCTCAATACTATAAAATTATTATTATAATCTTACTATTACTATATTATATATTTACAATTTAAATAATAATTATAATATAATAGTATTATATACTCATTATTATATAAATATATTTTAATCATTATTTTCATATTAATAATATTATTAGTATTATATTATTAACATTAACAATATTATATTATTTTTACTATTATAATATTAAAATATTATTATCATATTTTATTTATTATAATATTCTTATTTTTATTATTTTAAAAATAGGATTGAAAAAAAAATATTATTGTGATATCGCTAGTTGTGGAAAATTGATTATATTATTATAAATTATATTATATTTTAAACTTAATTAAAAATATAATAATATAGTTATAATTATAATATAATATTATTGGGTTCACCACATAGTGTGTTTGTTAAGTGGTGGTATTGTTGTTGTTGTTGTTGTCCCCACCCAGGTTCAAACCCTCGCTGGACCGTTGCGATGATGAAAGTTTCCAAGCACTTGAAATTTTTTTTTTTTTTTCGAAGATGGGTAAACTCTTTGACCTAGAGCTATGAACCGATGAGGCCAAAAATAGGGGGCCTCATCCCCAATTGGATTTGAATCTTGATGGTAAGAACGACAACTTAAACATCACAACATGCCAACATATGAGAAAATAAAATAATATAATATTATTAATTAAAAATATTATATTATTATATAATATATATTTTTTTTATTGACAAAAGTTTATTTTTTATTACATTAAAAAGTAAAATATGCTTGCAAACATAGAATATCGAATGTCTATAACAGTATTAGAAAATACCACCTGAAACCCAAATTCTTCACTTGCCCAACACCAAGTGCTATATAGATTTTGCCCTGCAAATTCATCCTTCCTAGCCCATATACAAAATTTATACAAGTTCTACAATTTTTTCAAAAAAACCTATTAATAGGCGCATACTACGATTTTCCAAAAAAAGCTAAGCGGAATTCCGAAAACCTAATTTGTCACCCATAAATGTGACTCCTTGAGTAACCAGCTGCATCGCGTTGTTCAACTTCCGCTTCGACTTTTCCACCACGTCCTAGGTTGCACCTCCTCCGCATTCCTCGTCCACGAGAAATTCCAGGTCCTCTTCTTACACGTCCTTGGTGTCCATGCCCACCATCTTCCTCTGCCCACCCACAATGCCCTCGTCCGCGTCCTCGACCTCTTCCAGGGTTGACTCTCCATCTTAGTGCTCTCCTTTGTACAACTATGTCTTCCCAAACATCAACCACCTTCAAGCATAAGATGTCCGGGTTTAGTTGTCTCCTGGGCAACCCCATAGCCAACTCCAAGTCCCAGTCATGAACAAAGTCGACCGCAAGGGCCCATGTCCTCTTCACATCCATTTTGCGTTTGATACAATTCCCTAGTTCCTAGTGCAATTAAAATGGATACACCATTTTTGGCAATAAAAATGGATGCACCATTTTTGGAATGCCAAGATAACTGAGCCAGTCTCCATTAGAAGACACAAACCCACGACCCATTACGACATTGCAAAATTTCATCCATAACCACTCGACATTTCAGAAACACACATCGCTCCATGATGTGCCTGACTTCATCCTTGAGAGGGAAATGCAGTCCCCACACACAAAATAATACAACAATGTCTACAATCATGCGCCACCAGAAGTCAAAAATAATATATTCCACACCCAGTATCGCTTTGTTACTTCAAAGAAGAAAGGGTGTTGTGATGTGAAAATTTGATTGAACTATTCTTTTGTTACCGACCCCTTGAACGCCATCTGCTGCTTCATGACACCAAATGTGAATTTTGCTTCCATGGCACACAAGTTCTTCTCACACCTCACAACCACCTGACTCTGTCGTCGCCAAGAAAATTTGTGCCATTGGGTTGCATCTCAAGGAATGTATAGTACCAACATTCCTTAAGAGTAAATGCGCAATAAATTCAACATGTACCGCACTAGCCTTTGGGAAGCCCATTGTCCACCATCTTGTCAGCATTCATTTCATTCTGACCGCCGAAATTAAAAAAAACAAGACTTCCTTCGCTCCAACCATCCCATCATTGTCATCGAATTGGGTGGATGATGTCATTTCCCACCGGCTAGTTTTTTGCCACATCATCGAGCCACCTCAATTGCAACTCGGACAACACATTAGCCAGACCATTACCTTCCTAGTAAATATGTGTAATTTTGAAAATTTGAAAGGTGAGTAGTTTCATTCAGATGAGTGAAACAATTTTTCATATTCTCCATGCGCAAGCCTTCCCATTTGCAATTGCATTGATGATGACCTGAGAATCACCTTCTAGATGTAATTTGCCAACCTGGAGCCTTTACGCCATTTCGACCCCCATTAGTGCTGCATGAACTTCAACGACCTTGTTTGTCCCGTTGCACAACATCTAAACTCAGTCTCAATTATATTTCCCTCTGAGTCCCAAGCAACACATCCAACTCGTGATGATCCTGGGTTGCCCTTCGCTGCCCCATCAAATTTTACCTTCATCCATCCTTCTTTAAGATATTTCCAGTGTACTTCCTCCCTCCTTATTTTATTATTTTGGATCAACCCTCGTGCACCCATTAACGGGTCTATATAATATAATTTCTATTATTACATAAATACTAAGTATTTATGATTATTGTTCAATTTAGATTAGGGTAGCAAAATATGAAAATTAAATTAATTGCAATTGAAATATAAATTTTATTAGAGGTGGCATTATAATATTATACTATTATATACATATATTTTCATTATGTATTTATATTAATAGTCTTCTAATATTAAAATTTTAAATTATTATTCTATTTTTTTTGATACTGCAGGGGTGTCCCCATGACCCAACCCAGTGACCTAGCATCTCGTACCTTAGGAGCTGGAGCGAGACTAATCCCCTGCGGGTGGAATGCACAGTCCGCAAGTAGTTCCACTTCTTAAACCCGGGAGCGGAGGTCAAACATGAGACCTATGAGGAGCAAACCCATAGCCCAAGCCAACTCCGCTACCCGTGAGGAAATCTCGACTCCGCAGTCTAGGATGATCTTTTTCCGTCACAATTGGTATATGATTTTCTTTCAAATTCCATGGACTTATTGTAATCATATACATTGTTGGAGTTAGTTGCAAAAGAGTAGTTAAACCACAACTACTGTATGATGGAAAATTATAACATGCAGTCCAAAATTATGAATTGTGGATAGGCCATGCTCATATCGGGGGTTTGTTCCCTAGAAACTTTCTACTAAATGGGCACACATACATGACAATGTATGAAGGAATTAAAAAATCTTTGGAAAGGCAGAGTATTAGGCATGTCAAGACTGTGTTACAAAATAATTGCAGAGTGCTTGGTGAGGAATTGGTGCTTCAGCTCCATCAAAAGGTTAATGCCTTGCTGATACTTCTTGAACATGACCCTATAGATGATGAAAGAGTTGTCCAAGCTTTGAACCCTATTCCAAAGCTCAACATAGAAGTCGAGTAGAATTTAGAAGGGGAAGGGATTCTAGATATTTTTAGCACCACACATTCTCTTTCTCGCGATGCTCATGCAACTCAACAACAATGCATGCCCGAGGGAAGGTATGACAACGGTGATGCAAACCTGGTAGCTATGAAGGAGTAGCAGTTTTGGTCTGTGGATTTTGTATGTAATGGGATTTTGTGGTCTATACAAATTGGGGTTAACTTTTTACTCGACAAAACCTTAGTGCATATCTAGGTTGATCAAATATCACGACTTCCTGTTCTTAAGCCATTTTGTCGAGTTCATACATGTTTAGATGTTTATTACTAGAGGTTAGTTTAATAGCGACTTTTTGTCACTTTTGAGCTTGTAATGGAAATCATTGCTGATAAGAGCCACAAAACAAAAATATTTTGTATCCTCTTTTTATTGTTAATGTATATATCGACTATTTGCCTTTTGCCATTTTTCTTCTTATTATTGTTGTACTATTATCAATATAAAATTTGAATAGAAAATAGAGTTGTAGATAATAATATTATTATATTATATTATATGATAAATTTTAAACTTTAATAATAATCAAATAATATATTTATAATTATACCGTTAATTAAAATTATTAATTATAAATATCATATTATTTTTAAAAGAATTATTATATAATATATTTTAATGATAATATTAATATTAAACTAATATATACATTAAATAATATATAAAGGAATAAAGTTACATTAATAGAATAATGAAAAAATTGAAGCCTCATATCTCACGACTTACTTTATATAGATATATGCTAGTAATTTATAAGTCGATTAATTTTTTATTGGTTGGTGAAATATTTACTTTATATTAGTTATAAAACTAGGAAAAAGCCTGGCCCAATTCAGGGGTGGTTACAAACAGGGAAACCACCTTCCAATAAAGCGTCACAATAGAGATCCATTAGCAGATCTAAGCTGATAATCCTTTCTAAAAATGAAAACAAGTGAGAATCACAATTTTCCTTTCGATCCACCCTTTGTCTGGGACCAAACTATCATCTCAAAGGATTTTTTTTGTTTTCTTTACCTTTTTTTCCCTTTGACAGTCTCCGAATCATCTTCCAACTTGGCAACATCATTTTTCCATTCCATCGAATCAACCAGGGGAGACTTCATCATAGTAACTGAATTTCAAACACCTTGTTGATTCTGATTTACAATCAAGGGATCATTCTCCTTGCCTCGAGACCCTACTAGTCTTTTCTTCTCCCTTCCTTCCTGTGTAACTGCTCCATACTTATTCTTCATCTCCTTCTCCTTGCATGAAATGACAACATTAAAATTTGTTCACATGAGGTCGTTCAGTCTGATTCATTTCCCCAGATGATTGGTGAGACATCTCCTCGTTCACAACTTGGGAAAAACTGTTTTGTTGTTCTCCTTTCTTCTCCACTGTGTAGTGGGAAGGGGAGACATCAGTCCACCAAGAGGCAGTCTTGTCTGTTCTTGGTTTGACACACTGAGAAACCAAAAGCTCAGTTTAAAGCATCTTCAACATCTAAAGGGAACTCCCTCATAAGCCAATGGCTGAACCCAACAACCCTTTGAGGTTTTAATCGTTATTTCTTTGAGGGAAATAGATGCATCCATCTGCTCTAGAATTCAGGCATAGGTTGAGTGTAAGAAGTCTAAGGAACCCTCATTTATCAGAAAAAAGCTACCTAAGGAATTTCCAATGACCTCAAAGCATAAATTGAACCAAAAATGCAAAGGTAGGTTGGGAAGTCTTACCCACAACGAAATCCTGTCAAAAAATTCAGTGGTAGGACAAAAGGATGGATGCCAGGGTTTCAACATAAGATGATACCTATCCTCCCAACATAGGTAAGAATCACATAAAATATTTTTTTAATCTCGGACACTTTCAAAAACCATAATAAAATACCCTGTGGCTACTAGATAAATTTGAACACACCCATCCAAGATAGGCTCCCATTGCTTAGTAATACATTTGTGCAAAGTAGTCAAACTTGGCCACATACCCAAAATATGCCCTATCAATCCAAGCTCTGAAAAAACTTCTACATTCTTGGGCCACTTCCAGCTTCGCATCCTCTCCAAGGTCTACCAAAATGGCTCTGGCAATACATTGCTTCCCTGCCTCTTGCACACCTTCTTCCCATTGAGAAGCATACCTATTCCCATACAGATCTCTCTAAGAGGGCCATTGGGGTCATGCCTTGTAACCCAAAAACCATTCTCTTATGCTTGAAATCCCTTCTTTTCTAGAACAGTGAAAGCATTGTGTTTCAGATTTGTTCCTTTTGGAAACTTGTTTCCCCTACCGCCGCCTTTACTCATGGTATTCCATCCATGAATATTGGTCTATTTATTCACATGCTTCTACAACCATAGAGAGGAGGGGGCAAGATTACCTTGGCACCCACCGTAAGACTCACCATGAAGCCAATTTTGGATTTTATCTACACCAACCAGATTAACCATCGTAGACACCAGAAAAACTATAGTGGCCCGACTTGCCTGTCACAACTCCATATGTTCCATTCAAAATTATGAGCTATTTTCTTTACTAGCACTTGCACCCAAATAGAGGTGCAAGGATACGCCGATAGGTTTTTTGTTTGAAAGTATAAATGAAGATTCAGATAATAAAAGGAAGTGTATAAAAGTGATGATCTACAAACATTTAGCATTGTAGAAGGAAGTCTTGTACATAGTAACATCCATTTTGGATGAAGTAAAATTACAATAGTGTTCTATTGTATTTTTTGTTAGTTATCCTAATTTAAACGTAGCATTGAAATGTAAGGAAACACAAAAAAAATTGTTGTATTTTTAAATATAAATATGTTTTGGTTCCTCTTCTTGATCAGCAAGTGTGAACCGATATAAGAGAAAATGCTATAATTGACAAGGAACAAAAAATGCAGACCATCTATAAAGATGTAACCATGAGCATGTACCAATTTGTAGGCATCCTTTCCACAACATTCACATCTTGAATAACCAATAA
>MU227873.1:369406-382791 GCA_018584345.1 Thuja plicata | reverse complement strand
TTAGATTTCATTTTCATGCATTCGAATCTCTCGTTTCATGGTGTATTTGCAATAGACACAACTAGGTCAATCTGAGGGCCTTCATTTTACATTTTTACACATCCATGACTAGAGAGCTATGGATCAAAATTTGAGGCCTGATTCTTGAGCAACCTTGAATGGAATGATTCATAGAAGTGTGACTACATTTATGCACACAATATGTATATTAATATATATATAATAATGATATTATTATATATATCAATATACACATATAATGTATATTATAATTGATAAAATAATATTTCTTACTATACCGATTAGCATCGGTCAAATTCACATTGTTATCGGTTGACTTAACTATCGATCCTTATTGGTTAAAGGATTACCGATTGGTATCATCTTAACTAACGTGCATTGGGTGGCGATACAATTGGATTAGTATCAGGCATGTTAAATATACCGATTGATATCGGTTGTTAAGACTACCAACTTAAATATCAGCGATGACAGTTTTAATGCATCACCGCGCAAGTTAAACTTAGACTGGGCATTAACTAAATGTTATTATCATCGCATGAAATAATAGTATGCATCAGTTAGTAAATATGTTAATGGAAAGACATGTCGATGAATAGACATGTCTCCACATATGGAGACATGTCTCTTCATCAACATGTCTCCACATATGGAGACATGTCTCTTCATCAACATGTCTCCACATATATATAGATCTATCATGATCGAATGAAGACAAGCATATACAACGAATAATGCAAGTCTTACTTATCCAATCTACAAAATATAGATATTAATATATTAATATATATCTATTATTATATCAGTAATAATATATATATATCTTGTGATTAAATATATTACATATATTGAGGTTATATAAGAAAAATTAAAAGACATATAAATCTGATCTAAAATTCAACAGTTCATATCTAATGAGTTCAACTTATTTTGCAATGATAAAGGAATTAAAATACAAATGTCTACTCCAAGGACTCCCCCACATAACGGCATAGCCGAGAGAAGGGATAGATCAATAATGGATTGTGCTAGAACACTGATGATATAAAATAATGTTGCACAAAAGTACTGGAGAGAAGTTGTAAGTACAACAGTCTATACCTTGAACTGAGTACAACTCAAGAAAGGTACTGATATTAAACCTTATGATTTATGGTATGGTTATGCACCTAATGTAAAATATTTTAAAATTTTTGGGAGGAAATTTTATATACTGAAGGACAATAGAAATGCAAAACTTGATGCTAAAAGTGATGAATGCATATTCCTAGGTTATTCCACTAAGAGCAAAGCATACAAGTGTTTGATTTCTAACACTAACAAAGTTGTGGAAAGCGCAAATGTTAGAATGTATGAATATGAAGAAAAGGATGAAGTGTAATGTGAGAAAGAACTTTAAGATTATAGATCTTTCATTTACTTGAACGAAGGAGAGCCCAACAGTGTTCCTGAACTTGAAAAAGAAGCTGTCAAACAACAGAATGATGCTACCGAGCAACAATAAGAAAATGCTGATATATAGAAAGACATTGTCGAGCATCAGGAGGAGAATGCCGAGGAAGAAGTAGATACACAAAATGAACCTAAAATTAACTTTGATGATTAATCTGAGGATGAACAAAAAGAGCAAAGAAGACTAGAGCCTACACTAGCAAAATATGTAAGAAGACATTATAAACCAGATCAGGTTATTGGAGATAAAGATTCAGAGGTCATGAAAAGAAGAAAATTAAAAAAATCAGACATGCTTATTATGTGAATTTGAGCCAAAAATAGTGAAAGATACTTTGGGTAATGAATATTGGATAGAAGCTATGAATGAAGAAATTGAACAAATTGAGAAGAACAAAACCTGGACACTAGTACCTAGACCAAAGGACAAGAATGTTATTGGAAAAAAGTAGGTATTTAGAAATAAGATGAATGAACATGGAGAATTTATAAGAAACAAGGCCAAACAGGTATGCAAAGGTTATGCACAAGAAGAAGGTGTTGAATATGGTGAGACATTTGGCCTGGTTTCTAGATTGGAAAGAGTTAGAACTCTACTGGATTATGTAGCTTATAAAGGATTCCAAGTATATGAAATGGATGTCAAATCAACATTTTTGAATGGAATACTGCAAGAAGAGGTATACAATGAACAAGATGAAGGATTTGTTGATTCAAGCAAGAAGAATATGGTTTGAAAATTACATAAAGCATTGTGCAGATTGAAGCAAGCCCCCAGAGCATGGTATTAGAGATTGGACAATTAATTAGTCAAGATTGGATTTAGAAGGACAAATGAAAACAATAATCTATAGTTAAAGTCTAATAAAGGTAAAGGGATATTATTATCTGGAATATTTGTTGATGATATCATATTTGGAGGACAAGATGTTTTATGACAATTATTTGCAAAAGAGATGCAAACTGAATTTGAGATTTCTATGTTTGGAGAGATCAAATTCTTTGTTGGTTTGCAAGTATATCAAATGAAGAAAGGTATCTACATTACACACTCTAAGTATATCAAGGAGATATTGAAGAATTTTGGCATGGAGGACTCCATACCTATAAGTACTCCTATGGCTACTGGACAAAAACTATCAAAGACTGATGAGACAACTGAAGTGAATCAAACCCTGTATAGATCAATGATTGGAAAACTACAATATATTGTCCACAGTAGATCAAATATTGCATTAGCAGTTGGAATTGTCACAATATTTTCTGCAAATCCTAAAGATAGTCACTTAATGACAGTGAAAAGGATTCTGAGATATTTGAAGGGAACATAAGACTATGGATTATATTACAAGAAGAATGAGAAGTTTGAACTAAAAGTTTACACAGATGCGGATTGGACAGGTAATGTTGATGACAAAAACCACACAAGTGGAGGTGCACTCAGACTAATCTCTTGGACAAGCAAGAAATAGAACTATATTTCTCAATCCACATTAAAGGCTGAATATGTTGCACCAACAATAAATTGTTCAAACACAGTGTGGATAAAAAATTGTTAAAAGGTATGAAGGAAGAGATCACAATCCCAATTGTTATTTTTTGTGATAACACTAGTGCTATTAACATTTAAAAGAACCCTGTGATGCATACAAAGACCGAGTACATTTCTATCAAGTGTCATTACTTGATAGAGGTGGTACAAGACAAAGAAGTAAGATTTGAGTATGTTAATACAAAGGAACAGTTGGCAGATATATTTACTAAAGCTTTATGTAAGGAGGCTCATGAGTATCTAAGAGGAAAATTAGGGGTGATTCCCCTATCTAAGGCTATCTGAGATCACATGGAGTGGTTGCATCAAATGTATTACATAGCATATCTGACAAATTGATGCAAAAGGTGGTCACACTTTATGAATCGCCTGAAGCTATGAAGTATTAAGAAAAATATGTTGATCAGTCATAAGAAAGATGACAGAGGGAGCATTCAATTCAGAAACCTAAAACATAGATATCTACATGTTGAAGATGTATGTCTTTGGCATTGTTGTCAAAGAGGGAGATATACATAAGGGAGAATAAGACATGAAAACATTAAGGGAGATATATACAAGAGAAAATAATTAAGGGAGATAAGCTACAGCAAGAAATCTATCCAAGAGGGAGACAATATTTATATTGGAGAGAATCTAAATGAAGCTAAGGACATTAATGGAAATTTGTTTACAGAACATACTTTTTGGATTGTTTGGGAACCTTGCATATGTTGTTTGTTTGCATGTGTTTGCCATCAATGCCAAAGAGGGAGATTGTTGGAAACTACAATTGAAAATATTGTTATATTGTCATTAATGTCAAACCTTAACTGGTAAGACAATTGTTATCTTTTAAAGTGCCATATCAATTGATTGATGAGGAAGATTTGAAAAGGAGAGATAACAAGAAGACCGGGTGAATAGTTGAGTTATGTGAAACTACAATGGGTACTTGATGAGATTGCACCTTGACAAGGTAATATATTGTTTATCTTAAGTCTAAGTGAAGTTTGGATGACTACAAGTTTAGTATTGATCGAGTTACAAATTAAGGAACTTAAGTATGTGCCGAGTAATATCGAGTGATGAAAGTGTCGACCGAGCACCAGTATATGTGGAGAATTTTTTAGTGTTGACCAAGCATCAACATGTGCTGAGTGTCAGAGAATTACTGAGTTACATAGAGGTGACCAAGCAGAAGACCACCGTATTGATCGAGTGTCAATATCATGACAATTTGAGAAAGATTTGAGATCCCAGCTGACATAGTTTATTTTATTGGGACATGTGAAGCGTATTTTAGATAAGGATGATTTTTGTGGAGAATTAAATGAGATTTTAATATATGTTTAACTATTTTTATGAATGGACTCAAGAAGGAGTTTTAGGATGTATTCTATGATGTAGATGGAAATGAAATGATGGAAGGATTAGTTGGATCTGACCTAAACCTAAGATATATGATGATGATTAAGAGGAAATAAATTAAGCTACCTAATCAGAGAGGTATAAGTTTAACCTGATTGTAGGTTATATGTGAGGTGGTATGTGGTTAATTCTGTTGATTGGAAAAATCTAAGCAGAAGGAAGAGAAGGCTAAAGAGAGCAGTACAAGACTACACAATGGTGATTTCTTGAAGGATTTCTGAGTAGATCAGAATGATGGAGATGACAATGAAGGACAGTCAGTGAATTAGAATTTGAGCTATAATTGGATCTGTATTTGCAAAGTGAGTTGTATGTTTCAGATCACTTTCTAACCATTGTATCAGTTGCAAAATCCTTTTAAACAAGGTTGACCTAACAATCATATTGTTAAATCCTTTAATCGAGGTGACATTCTAATGGAATGGTCTAAGCCCTTTAACAAGGATCACTTCTAAAAAAGTGATTAAATCCTTTAACCGGGCCACATTTAATAGTGTGTATTGTAACCTGTAACCGGGTTGGCTTTTCACAGAGTTCACTTTAGAAGAGTGAAAATTTAGTAGTATGTTACTGGTGGTTTTTCCCGTATTGGGTTTCCACGTTAAATCCTGGTGTCATATTTGTGTGAATTTTATTTGATGTTTTGTACTATTAAGAGTTTTACATACTGCAAATTGATTACAGTAGGACAGTAAACTGCAAGTTTATATTATTGATTATATGCTTTAGAGATCGAGTAGAGACTAAGTGGATTTGAGCTAGTTAAAGTATTTGAAAGTTCAATTGGTACATCTAGACCTTGGATAATTTCTTCAACCCCCTGTCAGTTATTCTAAATTATTATAACATACTTAACATCATAATCTAACATTTATAATAAGAAAAGATACATGTAACATAAATATTATATGATAGTCGTCTACATCACTGAATGCAACCACTAGATCAATCACACTATTAAACATGAAATAACAACATCAGGGTACAATCTGATAAATCCCAATCTAGATAGTATCTCAACAAGGTAAGTGATCATAAATAGGTAACCTCTAGCACAAATATTAGTGAAACCATCAACTCACATCACAAGCCAAATAGGCAAATAACAATATAAGCCACAACATTAATCTTAGATTAAGCACAAGAATAACTGATTTGGGTGCATCCCATAATGCCAACATAACATTATTACAAAGGAATAGTCACTGAAATACAATAAATCCTCAAAAATTAGAATAAAAGTCTCGTAAGACTTAGCATCACCAATAGTTATACAAACCACATAAAGACATAAACTAGCTGTCGGTGCAATAGCATAGGTAAGATCATCCTGAAGGTACAACCTCTCATGGGTTTAATATGATCATGAAATACACACACATAAAACCATCAAAGCCACATCCACCAGGATATTATGCAAAAATGCAAATGGGAGAGGCACTACACTACAATCATCTTGCATATTTTTCCATTAATTATGGATCATCAATCTCAAAAGTGAGGGAACCTTCTCTCATAGGGAATGCCATGTAATTATTGTTGAATTATTTAATAAAATAATATTTAAGTAACATTAAATAATCAAAAACCAATATTTCTTTGTGTCTCAAAAAGGACCATGTGGAGTAAAAGTTATTGATAAAAATAAAATTAAATCACTCTTCTCAAACTTTATAAAATTAAAAATATTTTGTGTTAGATTGGACAATATTTAGATAGGGGAAAATATGCATTCTTAAAAATTGTATATATTAAAATAAAGATTATTAAATACAAGCCGATAATTAAAAAGGTAAAGAACGAGGCATTTTTAATAGTTGTCCACACAATTTGCAAATATTTAAAAATAAAAAATAAAGACAAACCCAAGTAATGGATAACAATAATGGCTTTGGAAATGTAGCAGAGCAATTTCAACAGAAAATGATAGTGAAACAAATTCTTGCACACACTGGAATTGACAAAAATCTAAAATAAATTTTGTTAGAGGAAACAAAAATAATGAATTTCTTCTAGACAAGAACAAAGTTAGTTCATTTCCAAAAAATGTGAGTAGAAGGAAACTGACAAAAAAATATGTGGAAAATGATCTGACAACTCTAAACAATGCAATAGTCTTGCATATTTTCCATGAATTATGGATCATCGATCTCATAAGTTAGGTCACTTTCTCTCATCGAGAATGTTGTATAATTATTGTTGAATATTTTAAGAAGATTATATTTAAGTAACATTAAATAATCGACAACCAATATTTCTTGTCTATTCTTCGTCTGTAAGCTCACTGGCCTGCCTAGTTGCACAGTTGTTCAACTGTTGTTTGTAAGGGATTGTTTCTTTTTAATTAAAAAATAACCAATATTTTTTTGTCTTAAAAAGGACCACATGGAGTGAAAGTTAATGAAAAAATCAAATAAAATCATCCTTCTTAAACTTTATAAATTTGAAAAGAATTTTTCATTAGACTGGACAATGTTTAGATATGGAAAAATGTGTTTCTTAAGCCCCACCTAGTTTAATGGGCATAGGTAAAATTTGGATATAAAAATAGGCTAATTGCAGTAACTTTATAGTTTTTGTGAGGCCTTGAATTCTTTTTCACCATTGAAAAATGGAACATATGATTTGAGAGTATGAGATTATGTAACCATTTTCTTTACAATCAATAATGTCTAATAAAATAGTTTTCAAACCAAAATATTTTTTATAATTATATATAGATGATAATGGGAATAATATGCTAGAGAATGTAAATCTTTAAAATATAATTTCATCATAATCAAATATAAAATACAAAATTGGCTAACAATACAACTTTGGCAGCCCCTACACCTCTATCATCAGGTATCCCACCTGCACTTGAAACTGTCTATAATATGCTAGGCATTAACACTAAGATAGAGGAGGATGATATGAAAAAGGTGAGTCACCCACATCACCCCATGTTGATAATATAAATCAATTGTGTACAGATTTTGATCAGTATTTAAGCCCAACAACCGATTCTATTCCCTTGGAAATGGTCTCTAATCAGAAGACTAAGTTGGGAAATGCACAAAACATTATTGGTAATGAATTGCCTATTTGTAGTAAAGTTTCTATGAAGAGGGGTAGGAAATCTATCTCTGAGCTAAGGTTCAAAGATGGCAATGCTGAAAACCAAGTTAAATAATCCAGCATATTCAATGTAGGGAAGGGGAAGTTCCTTCCCATTGTGCCATGAGGCTCTCATCATGGAATGTTAGGGGCTTAAATGACCATAACAAACAACGACTTCTAAAAAGAAGCCTGAAGATGCTCAATTCTAATTTAGTATTAATATAGGAAACCAAATTATATAAGGAAGAACTATCTAAATTTGGCAAGAGACTAGGTATATGGAAACTAGATGACACTCATACCCTCTTGGCATCAGGTGGATTAGCAATTCTATGGGACCCAAGGAAGATTAAATATGAAAATCTTATTAAGGAAGTAAATGGATGGGTGGTTTAATCAAAAGTATTCATAGTAATTTAACCTTTCTTATTATCAATACCTATGTCCCTATTACCACATCTGGTAAAGCTGAATTATGGAATCTCATTAATAACTTCCTAATAGACACATCAATATACCCTCCATTATTGGCGGGGGGGACTTTCATGCAATCAGATACATAAATGAGAAGAAAGGAGGTAATAGAACTGAAACTCAAGCCATGAGAGAGTTTAATTGCTAGATTTCCAGTAATAATTTGATAGATATCTCCACCTCCAATGGACTCTTTACTTGGAGCAATAAAAGTTCTGGTGCAAATTACATTGCTGAAAGGCTAGATTGGTTTTTATTCTCTGGTAACCTTAGTAACTTTGATTTCACTTTATCGACTGCCCTCCTTCCCATCTCAGGTTCTTACCATACCCCAATCTCATTGACTATTAGTGAATAGTGTAAACCTTCTAGAAGCTATTTTAAATTCAAAAACATGTGGTATCAAGACAATAGTTTTCTTCCCTCACTAGAAAATTGGTGGTTTGAGGTGTCATATGATGGGTCCAAAATGTTCTGCTTTGTATGTAAACTTAAATATCTGAAATCCAAGATTCTTGAATGGAATGAGCTACACTTTAAAAATATGTTTAGAGAAAAGGAAGATATTGAAGCTGAATTAGATGAAGTAAATGAGGAAATTTTCAATCATGGAATGGATAACATTAGATATTTAAAGGAAAAAGACTTGTTAGCCAAGCATGAATGTATTCTCCTAAAAGAAGAAATCTTTTGGAGATAGAAGTCAAGGGAAGATTGGATTTTGGTTGGAGACAAAAACAATAAATTCTTTCATAACAACACTAATTTTGAGAGAAACTTTAACAACATTACGTCTATCAAAAACCTCTAGAATGAACTATTGGAGGACCCAAGAGATATAGCCCAAGAAGCTATATCCTTCTTTTAAAACACTCTCAACAACTGGGAATTCTCAGACCTCACAGGCCAAAATATCATACTAGAAAATATCTTAAATCTAGTTACACCTGAAAATAATGCTATGCTGAACCAACCTTATACTATCAAGGAAATTAAGAATACTCTATTTCAAATGAAACTGGATAAAGTGCCTGGGCAGGATGGCTTCCCAGCTAGCTTTTTCCAAAAATGTTGGCACTTCCTTGGATATGAACTGTGGGGGGCCATTGAGAAATCCAGAAAAGGAGGTAATTTTCTTAGAGAAATCAATAATACCTTTCTTTCCCTCATCCCCCAAAAAGTAGAAATGGAGAATTTTAGTGACTTTCATCGCATAGCTCTTTGCAATACTATTTACAAAATAATTTTGAAAGCTATAGAAAATAGACTTAATATTTTATTGCCCAACTTGATCTTTGAAGAACAAACCAGATTTATCCCAGCCAGATCCATTTTTGATGGTGTCATCATAATCCAAGAGTTAATTCACTCCATCCTCAAAAATAAAAAACTAACTATGTTGATTAAATTAGACATTCAAAAATCCTATGATAAAGTGGGTTGACATTTTATTTGTAAATGTTTGAAAGCCTATGGCTTTTTAAATCAACAGGATAACCTAATTTTTAATTTCATCTCAATCCCTAAGGTTTCTGTCCTCATCAACGGGACCCCCAAAGGTTTCTTTGATATCTCTAGGGGTATCCGACAAGGTGATCCAATATCATCTTTTTTTTTTCTTCCTTATGGCAGAAGCCATGGTAGAATGATCACCCAATATCTCCTCACTAGCCAAATCACAAGAGTAAAGGTTACAGTGGGGGTGGATAATATTACCCACCACCAGTTTGTAGATGATACTGTTAGTAATAACTGAGAGGGGGGTGGGGGGGGGTGAATTAGTGGCTTCAAAAACTTTTCTTTATTCTAACCACCAATCAAATAAACCTCAGATTATTATGTCCCTTACAAGATGCATGCCATGAAATAATTTATAATAATTAAATATCTATCAGTTTTCCTTTTCTGACCTTATTCTCCTTGATTACCAATAAGCAGTAAAATTTATTTACCGAAACTTAGTAAATATGCAGAGTATACCGATAAATCCAGAAATGCATATGTGAAATGTAAAACAATAAAGTAATAAATGATACACACATAACACAAGGACTTTAATGTGGAAACCTTGTTAAGGGAAAAACCACTGGGATCGGTACCCAAAATTTTCACTCTTCTGAAGTGAGCCCTGTTATGAGCCAACCCTGTTAAAGGTTACAAACACACTGTTAGGTGTGACCTTGTTAGAGGATTTTATACATAGAGGTTGTCACTTAGTATTGGGAAACTCAGTTTGCTACCATCCTTGAATCAGCCTCCTTCTTAGACTGTCAATAGGCTTTAGGAAAATCTAGTGCTACTTTCATAAATCAACCTTTTTGGCACTCCTTGGGATGTACCTCAATATATAGAAGACTGTTAAGTCCTTCTTTGTTAAGAGACTTGATGCTTCAATGGTTAAACTGAAACACAATGACCTATTTCTAATGTAACTTGAATTGCATATTTTTAGATCTATTTAAGTACATTACCTCTCTAAGCAATATATCAATTCCATTCTTTGTGCTCCACACTTTCTGCTCTATGATGCTGTGCTTCACTGTTTGTCGGTGTCTGCAGAATTCTTTAGCTCTCCCTCAACTTGATTGATCAGGACTGTATGAAGTTATCCTTCATCAGTTTCTCTTCAGCATCCTCTTTCTATTCACCCCCGTGATTGTGATTCATTTGATTGATTCAGAAATGAATTAAGCTTGTCTCTTATATAGAGTTGATATTCACCATTTCTTGATTCTTGATTCTTGGCATGAAAAATAATCCAGCCAATCTGATTTAAAGCATAACTCCTGATTTATCTTGTAGTTATCTTTATGCCAACTGTAAAATCTTCTTTAAATAAATCACTTAACTTTGGTCGAATAAAACAATAAAAACAACCAGTTAAGTCTATCTTTTAGCTCTTGCCAGTTAGATATTTTGTCATTTTCTTAACTCTCTGTTATGTCGGTCAACTCTGTAGTTAGTCATCGGTAACAAATGCCAGTTTCATCGGTGTGACTCTAGTAATCTTCGAGATCTCTGTCCGTTGGGCATCATTGGATTTTACTCGTCAAGCAATACTATCTTCTGCTCGTCAGGTATTACTGTGACTTTGGTTCTTGCCTTTACCGATGGTGTGCACTCCATCGGTGTTATCTGTCACTTAGTGAATAATTGAATTTTATGCATTGCTAAAAGCATAATCTTTGTTCCATTGATTCTCTGAAGTCTTTGGCATTGTATACATGACTGTACAGATAATATAAAGTTGACATCAGTGACAATACAAACCATTAATTGATTTAATGTCTTGCATTATCTTCAACTTAACATTATCAAACATTCAATCAGTTATATGTCATCAATCTCTCCCTTTGGCATTGATGGCAACATACAATATTATCACACTATACTATTTCTAATACAATATGAAATATAATTGTTGAGATTCACCAAACTACCAAACAATTTGTTTTGATAACCAATAAAAATGTCTGACCGCCGGTAAGCTCTGTATTAGCTTAGATTTGATTCTTGCAGTTCTCTTTATTTCTTTCTCTAATGTGTTGTGTCCTTTACTTGTTTCAATGTCTCTCTTTTGACTATCCTCCTTCTTTGATGTCTCTGTCTCTTGTTAGCAATTTTCCCTTTGGATATAATCTCTCCCTGTTGGAGTAATATGATAATGGATAATCTTTCTTCTTTTTCTGAAGACTATGATAATATGGATACTTTCTCTCCCTTTGACAACAATGCCAAACAAACATCTCACAGATATCTGACATTAATGTGAAATAATCATTATCTTCCATCCATTATATATTCCTTGAATTTCCCTTATCCATCAGCAATAAAACAATATGCTCTGGTGCTTGGTTATGATATATACCTTCTTGTATATAGATGTAGCTTTGAAGTTCATCCTTTTGCTTGCATCAACATGAATGATATTCTGATAATATATTTACTGATGCAGCCTTCAGTCTTTTACTGATTGGTAGACAAGGGTTTGAACCCTAGTCTCTTTCTCAGGTACTCAAATGTATCCTTGGGCAGTGGCTTGGTGAAGATATCGGCCAATTGTTCTTTTGATTGCACATACTCAAGTAGCACCTCTTTTTCTTGAACTTTCTCTCTTAAGTAATGATACTTGATGGCAATGTGTTTAGTCTTGGAATGCATGACTGGATTCTTGGAAATGTTTATTGCACTGGTGTTATCACAATAGATAATCACCGGTTCTGAGATTTTCATATGCATACCTTCTAGCAATTGTTTGATCCATGCAATATTTGAGCATTTTGCAGCAGCATCAACATATTCTGCTTCTACAGTAGACTGTGAGATGCATCCCTACTTCTTTCTAATCCATGTGACAAGTCTATCACCCATAAAGAATGCTCCTCTAGTTGTGCTCTTCCAGTCATCAAGATTTCCAGTCCAATCAACATTGGTAAACAATTTTAGTTCAAATTTGCCTTCTCTTTTATACCATAAGCCAAATTCCTCAGTATTATTCAGATATCTTAGGATTCTTTTCATAGCAGCCATATGTGACTCCCTGGGGTTAGCAGAAAATCTAGAAACAATTCCTACTGCATGTGCAATATCTGGTCTAGTGTGTACAACATACATGAGTTTTCCAATCACTGATCTATACAAACTCTAATTTACCTCTGTTGTCTTGTCTTCCTTTGTTAACTTACATCCAGTAGCCATTGGTGTTCCAACTGGTTCAAAATCTTCCATCTTAAATATTTTCAGGACCTCTTTGATGTATTTGGACTGTGTAATGAAAATGCCTTCACTTTGTTGAATGATCTGTAGACCAAGAAAGAACTTGATCTCTCCAAACATAGACATTTCAAATTCTTTTCTCATCTCATCAGCAAATGATTTACATAGCATATCATTTCCTCTAAATATGATGTCATCAACAAATATTTCAGCAATCAAAGTGTTAGCATCAATATCTTCTTTCAAATAAAGATTACTATTTTCACTAGTCCTTACAAATCCAATACTTATTAGATAGGAATGAAGTCTTGCATACCAGGCTCTAGGAGCTTGTTTTAATATATACAAGGCTTTGTGAAGTCTACATACCATGTTCCTCTTGTTTGGATCTACAAACACTTCTGGTTGCTCAATGTATACCTCTTCTTCAAGTATTCCATTTAGGAATGTTGACTTGACATCCATTTGATATACTTTGAATCCTTTGAATGCAACATAAGAAAGAAGTATTCTTACTCCTTCTAGCCTAGTAGCAGGTGCAAAGGTTTCTCCATAGTCTATACCTTCCTCTTGTGCATACCCTTTGCATACTAGTCTTGCTTTGTTCCTTGTGACTTCTCCATTCTCGTTCAACTTATTCCTGAATATCCATTTTGTACCG
>MU227873.1:318309-368748 GCA_018584345.1 Thuja plicata | reverse complement strand
TCATCCTTTAAGACATAACATTGACTACCAAAGATCTTGAAGTAACTTACATTGGGTGTTTTTCCATACCATAGCTCATAAGGTGTCTTCTTTGTGTCCTTCAATTGTACTCTATTTAGTGTATAAATAGCAGTGTTGATAGCTTCCCTCTAGAAGATTTGGGTGATGCCTTTCTCTATCATCAGTGTTCTTGCACAATCAACTATTGATCTGTTCCTTGTCTTAGCAATCCCATTTTGCTGTGGTGTTCTTGGTGCAGAAACCTGTCTTTTTATGCCATGCTCATTACATAAATTAGTGAATTCATCTGATATAAATTCTTCTCCTCTATCTGATCTCAAACATTTCAAATCCTTACCACTTTGTTTTTCTACCATAGTCTTATACCACTTAAACATCTTAAATGCTTCAGATTTATCTTCTAGAAACATAACTATCATCATTCTAGAGTAATCATCAACAAAGAGAATAAAATATCTATCTCCATAATAGCTCTTTGTCCTCATAGGTCCACATAAATCAGTATGGACTAATTCTAGAATATCATCAGATGTATGGGTCTTACTTTTGAAACTAGACTTTGTCATTTTACCTTTTTGACAATTTTTGCACATGATGTTGTCTAGCTTTGTCATCGTCGGTAAGCCTCTTGTATTTCTTCTCCTGCTTATTTTTATCATGTTGTCAAAATTCACATGACACAATCTTTTGTGCCACAACCATATGTCTTTGTTTCTAGTCACTAAGCAAGTGGTGTTAGTATCATTCAGATAGAATAAGTTACCTTTAGTATGTTCACTAGTACCAATCAGTTTTCCTAATTCATTGAAGATCTTTGCCTTCTTGTTCTCAAATGATACTCTGTGACCTAAATTATTCATCTGAGAAACACTCAATAGATTATAATTCAATCCTTTTACCCAATAAGCATTCTCACATTTAATCAGGTTATTCAACATTATAGTTCCTTTACCTTCAACTGGACAAGGTGTATCATTACCCATTCTTACTGTACCACTATTATAATACCCAAAAATATTAAACTTTTCTTTGTCGCCGGTCATGTGGTGAGTGTAGCCACTATCTATAATCCAGATGCCATTCTTGCTAACCTTAGATATGAGTGTAGTTTCTACATACCTTTCATCTTCATCTGAATCATCTTTCACAACTACAAATACCATCTCGATGTCTTCATCAGGTTCGGTGTCAATATCTTCATCTTTGCAAGCAGCTAGGTAGCTAGCCTTCTTGCCTTTATCCTTGTAGTCTCGGGTATCTCTTCTTTCTGATTGTAGGTAACTTCTGTAATCCTTGTTATCACCTCTGTCAAATTTCTTCTCAAAAGATCTGTCATTACTTTTGTCATCTTTTATTCTATTAGGAAATCTTGCAGCAAAGTGTCCAATCTCTCTACAATTAAAGCATACAAGTGGTAACTTGCCTTTGTATTTACCTTTGCCTCTCTGCATTCTCCTTGCCATGAGTGCTTCTATTTCATCTAGATCATCTTCTTCAGTTTCACATTCACTATCTCTTCTAGATATTTGTCTTTGACTTGATTTGCTTATTCTCATAGAAGACTTAAATGCAAACTCTAAGTTTGGTAAGACACTATTATCAAAGTTATTCATCTTAAATTAAATTAGTCTACCAATTAAACTATCAAGAGTAACTATGTTTTTTTCTACTGCTCTCATTTCTCGAATAGCAGAAACTCTAATAGCATATACAGGCAGTAAGGTTCTTAAGATTTTACTTACCACTGTCTCCTCTTCAAGTGTACCTCCAACACCTCATATAGAATTGACTACTTCTTTTATTCTTGTGTTGTACTGTGTGATGTTTTATCCTTCTTTCATTCTGAGATCATCAAATTTTCCTCTTAGGCTTTTTGCATTGGCTCTCAGAACATTTGTATCACCTCCATGTACAAGCTTCAGTTTGTCCCACATTTTCTTTGCAGTTTTGCAATCCTTCACATCTTCAAATTCAACATTGGACAGTGAGGAAGAAAGCTCTATAACCATGCAATTATGCTCATGCTTCTGTCTCAATTGATCTACTGTCAAAGATCCTATAGGAAACACATATTCAGTATCTAAGTATTGAGTAACATCATTACCAGTACCTGATAAGTGGATTCTTATCATGCTCTGCCATGAAGCAAAGTTGTCTTTGTTCAACTTGGGCACATCTCGTCTGTTCATCTTGTGATCCTGACTTAGGTCTTGAAACCTTCCTTCTAAGTACACAAGCTCTGATACCAATTGTTAGTAATAACTGAGGGGGGTGGGGGTGAATCAGTGGCTTGAAATTTTTTTCTTTATTCTAACCACCAATCACATAAACCTTAGATTATTATGTCCCTTACAAGATGCATGCCATGAAATAATTTATGATAATTAATTTTCTGTCGGTTTTCCTTTTCTGAGCTTATTCTCCTTGATTACCGATAAGCAGTAAAACGTATTTACTGAAACTCAGTAAATATGTAGAGTATACCGATAAATCCAAAAATGGGTATGTGAAATGTAAAACAATAAAGTAATAAGCCTTACACACATAACAAAAGGATTTTAACATGGAAACCCTGTTAAGGGAAAAACCACTGGGACCAGTACCTCAAATTTTCACTCTTCTGAAGTGAGCCCTGTTAGGAGCCAACCCCGTTAAAGGTTACAAACACACTGTTAGGTGTGACCTTGTTAGAGGATTTTATACATAGAGGTTGTCACTTAGTATCGGGAAACTCAGTTTGCTACCATCCTTGAATCAGCCTCCTTCTTAGATTGTCAATAGGCTTTAGGAAAATGTAGTGCTACTTTCATGAATCAACCTTTTTCGCACTCCTTGGGATGTACCTCAATATATAGAAGACTGTTAAGTCCTGCTCTGTTAAGAGACTTGATGCTTCAATGGTTAAACTGAAACACAATGACCTATTTCTAATGCAACTTGAAATGCAAATTTTTAGATCTATTTAAGTACATTACCTCTCTGATCAATATATCAATTCAATTCTTTGTACTGCACACTTTCTGCTCTGTGATGCTATGCTTCACTATTTGTCGGTGTCTGTAGAATTCTTTAGCTCTGCCTCAGCTTGATTGATCAAGATTGTATGAAGTTATCCTTCATCAGTTTCTCTTTAGCATCCTCTTTCTATTCACCCCTGTGATTGTGATTCATTTGATTGATTCGGAAATGAATTAAGCTTGTCTCTTATATAGACATGATATTCACCATTTCTTGATTCTTGGCATGAAAAATAATCTAGCCAATCTGATTTAAAGCATAAATCCTGATTTATCTCGTAGTTATCTTTATGCCAACTGTACAAATCTTCTTTAAATCAATCACTTAACTCTGGTCAAATAAAACAATGAAAAAAACCAATTAAGTCTATCTTTTAGCTCTTGCCAGCTAGATATTTTGTCGCTTTCTTAACTCTCTATTCTGTCGGTCAACTCTGCAGTTAGTCATCGGTGACAACTGCCAGTTTCGTCGGTGTGACTCTAGTCAGCTTCAGGATCTCCGTCTGTTGGGAATCATTGGATTTTACTTGTCAGGCAATAATGTCTTCTTCTCGTCAGGTATTACTATGACTTTGGTTCTTGCCTTTACCGATGGTGTGCACTCCATCGTTGTTATCTGTCACTTAGTGAATACTTGACTTTTATGCATTGCTGAAAGCATAATCTTTGTTCCATTGATTCTCTGAAGTCCTTGGCATTGTATACATGGCCGTACATATAATATCAAGTTGACATCAGTGACAATACAAACCATTAACTGATTTAATGTCTTGTATTATCTTCAACTTAACATTATCAAACATTCAATCAGTTATATGTCATCAGATACTCTTCTTCCCGCCAAAATTAATGTTAATGAAACTATCAATCATAATGTGATTCTCGACCTTTATACAAAAGCCTCTGGTCAAAAAATTAAATGGAAAAGTCAAAAATATTGTCCTTAATACCACCCAAACCACAGAAGATGCTATTTGTAACACCTTGGGATTCAAAAAAGGTTCCTTCCCTTGCAAATATTTAGGTATCTCACTGGAAAAGGACAACACTTCAAACAAAGTTTAGGACCCTATGATATGTAAAACCGAAACTAAGTTGGACTCTTTGAAGGGGAAGTGGCTATCTAATTCCGAATGCTTGACTATGATTAAATCTGTTCTCTCTACCCTCCCTTCATACCAAATGTCTTTTTTACCCCTCTCCTCCAAGGCCAAGTCATCTATGGATAAGAAATTAAGGAATTTATTTTGGAAAGGTCTTTCTGACCAAAAGCAGATGGTACTTATTAGTTGGGATAAATTATGTAAACCGATCACCTTTGGTGGTGTGGGTATGAAGAATCTTGAATAGAAAAAGCCATGGGAGCCAAATTAGTCTAGAATTTGTATCAAAATCCTAACAAAAAATGGGCTAAAATCATCTTCCACAAGTATCTTGACCCGAATAATCATCTTAGCATCTTCAAGACTGTTAACCCTCGAAAGGTTCTAAAGTTTGGAATTTCATTCTCAGTTGTAGAGACTTGGTATGCGATAAGCTCTCTTGGGACATTGGTCAGGGTAATAAAGCCTTATTATGGGAATATTCATTGGGTGGATTCCCTCCCCTATCTGACCTTGTTCCTCCAAACATCCAAGAGTTGTCATCTAACCTTTGGGGGAAGACTTTTGAAAATTACATCGAGTTCCCTGAAGGTGATCCATGTTTCACATTGAAATGGAGATCCTTTGAAAATACTCCCTTATATCCCTTTGAACAAGATTACCTCCATTCTATTATCTCCTCTAGACTTATAACTGCAAAATCTGTGAGTGACAAGCTTTTCTGGCTTGGTTCCAAGTCAGACCAATACAAATGTCAAGGATGGTTATCAGGTACTTGTTGACAAAAATAATTGGCTGCCCTCAGATCTTCCCCTTCATATGTGCTAGGATAAGTACTGCCTACCAAAAGTAGAAATGTTCAATTGGGAAAATTTCAAAAATGTATCATCACGACTGAGTGGTTTGTTAGGCTTAGATTTGAGGGTCCGTCCTACTGCATCCTTTGTAAAGCCCATGCTGAATCGGTTGACCATATTCTACTGCATTTCCCCTACGCTCAAAAATGTTGGCATTGGATTCTCAATAAACTCAACTTTCAATTAGCCATCCCTAACAACCTTTTAGACTTCTTTAAAAGTTGTCCTACTCTCAACAAGAACTTCACTTTTGCACCCCTTTGCAAGGTGACACCTTCCATCATGATCTAGGAGCTATGGAAAGGATGCAACCATAGATTATTTCAATATTTATCTATGAAGGCTGACAATCTAATTAACAACATAGAGGAAAGTATAGTTGAAGTTACTAATAATAAGCTACGTAAAATCAATAATCCAGATTCCTTTTTCTCATAGTGGGACATTGATATTAGGAAAGGTTGGACTAACCTCTTCACCCCTCCCCAAGTTGGTAAAGGAGGGAAGGAAACCTTAATTTATAGAAAAAATTGTGAATGGTCCCCCCTCCTCACAACTGGTACAAACTCAATTTTGATGGGGCCTCCAGGGGAAACCCCGTGATAACAGGCATTGGGTGCATAGTTCATGACTGGAACGAGAAATTTCTTGGTAAGATCACTAAGCCTATTCCCCCTTCCACCACCAACTTGGCTAAGATTAAGGCTCTCTGTGAAGGTCTTCTTTTGTGCAAAATCTAAAGATTAGCAACCTTAAAGTGGAAGGGGACTCACAAATTATTATCAACGTGTTAAGGACATGCTCAACCCCAAATTGGAACCTCAATTATAGACTTCACAAATCCATATGTCTATCCGAATACTTTGTAAATATTAACTATTCACACATTTATAGAGAAGGAAAATTCTAAGCATACATTCTTTCCAATTTAGGTGCTGACGGTTCTTCATTTTTGGAAATTCCCCCTCCCTTTGACTGTTGTAACCTCTCTTCTTTGAGTTCCATCCCTCTATAGGCGATATTATCAAATATTTATATATACTGACATATATACAGGTAGAGTGGCAAATAAATGTGCCAATATATGTGCTGTAAATTAATGAACCCACATGTATTGGATCATTTATAGGCTAAATTATAGTTATATATTCCAATAAGAATGAATATTTGGGGTAAGATGCACCCGATATATTATACTCTATAGAGGTTTGGAAATCCCATGTCTGTTATTGTTGGCATGTTATCTCTTTTTTTGATGTCACCCTCTTAGACTATATTATCAATCATTCATATCTATTGGTATATATATAGATAGAGTAGAAAATAAATGTGTTAATATTTGTCCTTGAATTTATGAACTCACAGGTATTGGTGCATTTATAGGCTATTCTACAATTATATATCCCAATGAACAGTTGGGGTAAGTAGCTTCCAATTTAATACATTGAGTCCAAACTCTCAAATATTCAGATCTAATGGATTAAATATATTAGAGTTGTAAATAAATGAGCCAATATTTGTGCATCCAGGCATGGCCCTGAACTAATGAATACACGTGTTGGATTATTCATAGGAAAAGATGTAGATATATTTAATCTAGTTGGTATGAAGATTTGGGATTTGACTCTCAATTCTTTTCGATTCATTTCAATCTCCTTTATGGCTTGGATTTTCTCATTTCATTATATGTTTTGTGCCAGTCCTTTCTCTTTTCTTTTCCTTAGTGGCTTCTTTTTTCTCTTCTTCTTTCTCTTTTTTTGTCTAGCTGTTCTCCTCTTTTTCTTCGTTGTTCTTTGGTGTTCTTTGCTCTTGTGCGTTTTTGCTGTCCTTAGTAGACCTTCATCTTCAGTTCCGTGTTCTTCTCCATGATTTTATTTCTCCTCATGATACATTAATATAGGTTGCGCTAAATAAATTCAAAAGAATATTCAACACATTCAAAAGGAAATAGAAGATTTATTAAGGACCGCCAGTCTATTTGATTTGAATTTTGCTAATAATAATATGGAAATTGATCTATTAATGTTAACTTTGATTGCCAGATCTGCTCTTGGCTAGAGCCATAGAGAACCTTAAACGATATAGTTACAACTGTCTGTGTATTTCATTTAAGTTTAATTAATAATTCAAAGGAGTCAAGTGGTTTGTGTTAAATCTTCTTATGATAATAGTTTAACAAATTTTGATTGCTGGGCACTAACATGTTTCGTGGAAGTTTGCTCATTATAATCCAATATGGCAGGCTTAACCATTCATAGCTGTGCATTTTTTTTAATTTTTCATTATTAACAATTTTTTGCAGTATTGCATAGTTTTTTCTTCTGAATAGGTGCTTAGAATCTCTATCAATGCCCGACTATCCAATTTAGGAGGACATCTTAAAATGACAGAGTAATAAAATTTGGGGAAAGATTTGGTAAAGTCTTCATCATCCATGCTAGGTGTAGAAATTCAGCGGACAAATCTTCAACACAATCACAACAAGATATGCAGATGAACAATTGTAAAAAGAAGCCTGAAGTCTGTAATGCGGTCTATATGTATTCATATATCAAGGGAGAGCCTTGATTTTATCTGTAATAAAAAATATATTTGTAATCCATGGCCATTTCCATGAGCTGTATTGTGTATCAAAGGGTACACCCTTGAAGCTTTATTTGTAATCATGGCCATTGCCATGAATTTATCTGTATCAAGGGGTATGCCCTTGATTTCTCTTATGTATTAGTAACAGGACTCAGGTCTCAGGCTATACAGGAGGTTTTTCTTTCCTCCATTCTTTTCCTCCGGTGCTTGCACTGAATGGAGGTAAATGTAAATATTTTAAAAACTAATAAAAATCAAGGCATATGTCATTTACTGATAAAAAATAAAATAAAATAAAATGGGATTATTATTCATGGATTAAATGTTACTTGTATCACCCCCACAAATGAACTCGAGAGGACTACTCAACAAACTAAGAAAACGACAAGTAATTTTTTTTGAAGCCAAGAATGCAACTAACATTACAAGTACAACAATATGATACAAGAACTTATTCAAATTGCATGTCATTAAATGCAACATGAGAGCTAAAAATTAATCAGATAACAATGTCCTCTTAGGTTCCCCGATGTCTCTACTAACAACACATACATAAATGAATACGAGTCAATGAACAAGATACCTATACACAATATTTCATTAATATATTACAATCAAATATAACATTAAGTGACATGATAATAAACAAGTCAAAATCATCATTTATCCACTTTTAATACTTCATTTTATAAAATCATTAATACATGTTTACATTAACAATTACAATCATCTCCTCAAGGAGTATACATCAATACATCACATCAAATACATATCATGATACAAAGTATCAGTTATATCCATTTGGCCTCAAGATAGGAAATATAGAGAAGATGCAATATCACCCAAGAAGCTCACGAACAATTCTGAAATAATCGAAGAGAAAAAGATCTGCATCCCAACCACATGGAACCCTGAGGTCCACTCCCTTCGAGCTAGGAGATAGACAGAAGATGCCACACCACACAAGAAGTCACAAGTGAGGCAACAAGCAATGGTATCAAGAACCAAGGGATAACATCAACAAATATCATAAGAAGCCATAGAGAATACCAGAGGTGACCACAAGGTCAAGTAGAAGAAATCCTAAGATACATGTAGGAGAGTGTTATCACATAGCCCCTGACCATCCTAGGTTTTCTTGGCAGTCTCTCTCTAGACCTTACTTTCATTATCATAAAATCAAAATATAGTTTTGACTTAAAAGACTAATACAATTAGATAATAAAAATAACGGAATAAATGTTATTTAAAGGCCATCAACACACATAAAATATAATTTTGACTAATAAAAATGGGATGAGTATTCATGAGATTTTATTGTGGGTGAGATTTAAAATTAATAATAAAAATTTGACTATTGGAGAGTATAATATTTGATTCTAGAATGTAATTTTTTCTCAAACAGTTTTACAAGAGACAACTAGAAAGAGGCAACAAAATAGTTTTGCAAGATGACACAACAATGTATTAGCAAGAGTACAATATAGCAAAAACTTGAGAACAATAAAAAATAATGGGAAAACACCCTAAAATTGTAGACCTTATTGTGTGTGGTAAAATGTGCAACTGGGATATGCAACCAAACACTTCAATAAACCATTACATCAAAAGGGGTTAGCAAAACATAAGATTCAAAACATGATCAAAACCCTCAGAAATCAGTTTATTGCTTCCTAGTTGAAGCGAGTGTGATTCTCATGTTTGTCCATTAGATTAGACATAGAGAAATCAGTGACTTGATTACTCCAAAATGGAAGATTCAATGCAATATGGAGCAAGATGCATAGACTTGCATGCTTTTGCTCTTGAAAGCTTGAAAATGAGAACACATAGATTATCCAATGAAATGCATAGCAACTATGATAAATGAAACTAGAATGCAAGATTTAAACTAGAAATGGAAAGAACAATGCATCTAGATTAAGCTATGAAATGAGAACTAGAATGCCATTAAGCTAAGAAATGAAGTTAACAATGCAAGAAATGCAAGAAACTAGCATGAGAGTAAATAAACTGTGAATGCACTATGAAATCTAAGATGAAAATAACATTATAACTCTACTCCAAATCTTCTTGTAATATACTAGCATCTCTCTCCAAAATCTATCAAGTCTAACCATGAGAAAAGGGAGCTATCCCTTTTATAAGAGATTCCAAGGAATGAGTGGTTGAGATTAAGAGGAAAAATAATTTGATCAATGGTGGAGATGCAGTTCCTCTCAATCCATGTGAGATGAGAAAGTGATTTTGATTGGCCAAATTATGAGGAGAATAAGACAAAATTGGTATTTTCCTCTCTTTTATTTGTTTTATTTGATTTTTGAGTGCACACCCATGTGTGAATGGGTTCACTTTTTGAGACTTAGGACTTTTTGATTTTATCCCAATGTTTATGCTTCTTGAGTTTAGGCTTTGATGATTGATTATTTGATTCAACAAGTCAAGATTAAAATTATGTAAGCAAGTTTGATTAAATGCTCAATAATTTAGAGTCTAGCGATAATATCTTAGATTTAGGATTTATTAAGACCAAATATTTGAGAAAAGGGGGCTATGAGTTTGCTAGACCATTTTTGGGTGATTACATTTTCCCCTCTTTGACTAATGTGTGATCGATCTAGGAACATATTGGGTCAAATAACATTTGAAGTTTGATTAAATCTAGAAATAGCTTGATGTGAAGTGATGGAACTATCCGACAGATCAGAAACTGATTCCGGACTTGATTGAGCAAAGATCGATTGAATATTTGAAGATATCAACTCCAGACTTGATTGAGCGAAGACTGATAGAAGAGTCCGAGCATTCAGTTTGATGTGAAGCGATGAAACTAAATGTCTATCCTCCCAACAAATTTCTCGATTTAAGATTAAGTTTTGAAATGACAAACCAACCTAATGTGGTGTGATGAGGTTGATTTCCATTCGATTGATTGATTGGGATAATTGACTTGATATGGATCTTGATGAAGCCAATTACCAAATTGAGAGGGAGTTCTCATATTGATATGGTGCGATGAATCTGATATGCCCCTAGAGCTTGAGTAGTGATGAGAATCACTTGATTAGATCTTGATTTAATTCAGAGCCTGATGCCCTCAGAGATTGAACTTGTTGATGTGAATCAAATTGTTGATATAATGGTACTTCCCCCTCAGGAATGAAATTGAAAGGAGGGGAGGTACAAGCCTAATAGATAAAAAAAGCATTGAGATATGATATACGAGCCTGGTTTAAGGTCCTGGTTGACCAAGTTTGACCAAAATGGATTGAGGAGGGAAGTGCGTAATAAATATGATCAAAAGGAATCTTGAATCAGAATGCTGTGAGGAAAGCGTTATCAATCAACTGCATTGATGAGAAATAGGTTATTTTGCATTTTTGAGGATCAAAAAATTATTGGAATTCAATTTTGGTCCCAAAAATGGATTCAAAGTGGTCCAATTGGCTAGGGGTGTAATTTTCACATCTATAGGAGCATTTTGAAAATTAGGTCAAAATTGCTATATAAGGCCCATAGGGGTCATTTTCACTATTCATCTTTGGAGTTTTTGAGAAGCTTCTCTGAGAGAAAATGGTGGTCCCGACCTCTACTCATCGTTTCAAGCGCATGCAAAGGCACAGACGGGCCAAAGATTACCCAGTACCTATAAGCAGTCGACAAACTTCATCTTTGCATGTGAATTTTGTTTGTTTTGTTAACTTTTTAGGGTTTTGTGCATTTTTACGAAATGCCCACGGTTTGTCATACGGCTTTGCGAAAGAGCTCATATGACACATTGGTAAAAAATATTTCATTGTCTGAGAGCCTTAGATTTGTCGCACAGGACTTACCCTCCTGCCACACGACAATATTCAAACTTGCCCCTTGTGTCATCTGATCATATCTCTTTTGTCGTATGAAAATGCTTCATCTTTTGATACTTATTCTTGTGTTGTATGAACCTTGGGGCCAATTTTGGTCTTGCTATCTTTTTTTGTATGGGAACAAAGACATTTTTCTCCTGATTTTATCATCCTACTACGTATTCATCTTGCTTAGTACTCTGTTTGTGAGCTTTGCTAACGATGTTGTAGTGTTTTCACTTTTATTTGATGTCAATACTGATGTCATTTCTGTCGCTTGTCTGTATGTAGGTGCAGTTGCCTGACATTCAGTTTAGATCTACGTATCCGGCTACCATGTAGTTAGTTTGTGACCTATCTAATGATCAGAGAGCGCATGTCTGAGCTTGTGGCCTTTCATGGTTGTTACAGATGCCTGATATTCGGGTGAACCATGGGATGTTGACCGTGTTAGTGGAGAGATTCCATAGTGAGGAGAATAATTTTCACTTGCTGATGGGAGAGATGACCATCACTCCTGAGGAAATCTATAGGATTATGCGGGTTCCTTTTGCTGGTGCGCGTGTGGAGTATGATTCCACACCTTTAGTTGTCCAGTGCGGGAGTTAGCTCGAGTCTTTCATGATCCTTTGATTATAGACCGATCCATCTCCTGGGATACTTTGGTAGAGAGTTATGGAGAGCAGTGGCCTTTGGAATACGTACTTTCCAGATTCATTGGTGGTTTCCTCATGGCCGATCGATCACAACAGGGATTCATATGTGGTTGGGCTTGGACGCTAGAGAGATTGATCACATAGCCTACACAGCTTGGGTGGGGCTAGTTCCTTCTAGCACAAATATACCATGAGATGCACAAGGTCACATACAAGGGTATGCAAGGGATGGCTACGAGAGTTGTGGTCTTATAGATATGGGCTTGGGAGCATCTCCTAGTTTGCAAACCAGTTACGAAAGATACCTGACAGGGTGGACAACCTTATGTGTACAAATATTTAGGTTTCATTACGTAGCCCTTCCTAGGAAAGATAGAGTATTGGAGGAATCAATTGAATGATTTTAGCCTGGTTGTATGGAGACCTTATTTGCAGGTGGAGGCCTGGGCTGAGTGGAGAGCAGTCCACAGGGAGTTCTTTGTTTCTTTCCCCTTGCTGGGTAGGACATCCTTAGTGATAGAGAGATTCACACTGTCTCAGGTATTATGGCAGTATGGTCGTATCCAGAGTATTTCCACAGAGTACACTATCTATGCTCTATTTCTGGATGAGGAGCACAGAGGCTGGTCCCATAAGTAAGATTGCATCTTGTGTAATTCTTTACCCTTTGTGCTTTTTTTTGCATAGTTACTTCAGATTATTGTAAACTGAGCATTTGAAATTTTTGTTGTGTAGGTTTTCTTTGGCATTGTGTACCCAGGAGATCATTAGGCTTACTCGGCCATCATGGGATTATCAGGCAGGAGTAGTGGATGCAGGAGTTACTATGGAGTACTGAGACCATTTTTTGAGGTATCCTTTCCCTAGGTTTACTGATCCAGTCGAGAGGGTGCCTAGGATTGATGATGATGGCCCAAAGTAGGCACTAGTGGTAGATCCACTGGTCATTCCATAGAGAGCACCTCAGAGAGCACCACCGAGGACTCCTATTCAGTCGAGAGAAGGAGTAGGTGCTAATCCTAGCACAAGTAGAGTGGTAGGATAACAGAGAGATCATGGGGAGAGGGGTACCCTAGGATCTGTTGGAGGATAGGCATCATCCACATAGGTGGCAGAGGAGGAGATGTCCGATGTGCAGCCTGATCTAGGGCTAGATGATGCAATGAGGATAGTTTGACAGTGCCAAGAGGCATGAGAGGTTGCAGAGTAGGAGGGTCCTCAGGGAGAGGAGGCTTAGAGGGAGCCACACACACCTCAGGATGTGATCAGGTCATTAAGGACATGACTGTGAGCCTCTCAGACATAGCTAGCAATGGCTCAATCTCAGATTGCAGAGAGAGACTGAGTGATTGCAAGGCATGAGCGAGTGATTACAGGTCACAAGGAGAGGATTCAGGCACTGTAGAGCTAGGTGACCTTTCAAACCAGCAGAGCAACATATTATGTTGCAGCATATACGACAGTGGTTTTGAGGGCACAACATGTGTCATCATACTCAAAGTATTTAGCACGATCTAAGGGAGCAGTCCCTCCTCCTAGGACATATGTTCCTCCACACCCACCACTTGATGGTGGCGAGGGGGGAAGCAAGACTTGATTACCCTTCTTCCATATTATCCCATTCTGACTTGTAGATCCATTGGATTGTATATGATTCATTTTCACTGAAGGTGTACATTTTTTCTTGATATTTATGAGAGCACATATTTTTGTATACTGAGACCCTTTTGAGATATATATATGATGATCCTTTTGGTGCTCGATATGTTATCTTGTCTTTATCTCTTGGTCATATATCATGTTGTTGTATGATTTGTTGATGTTATATGATTTCTGTAGCTTAGACTGTAACTCATGCATGCTTCATTTGTGTTGACCATACAGTACGTTCTTGTTCTTGTCATTAAACTTTATGCGTGGGTAAGTAACCTTTAAGGAGATGAAATGTAGTTGATTGTGTCAGCGGAGGATTAGAAGATTAATTGGTTATAGGGATAGCTCCATGTTTAGATGATTGGATGGAGTAGGCTATGATGCTATTATGAAAGCCTAAAAATGCAACCTACGACATGAGTCAAGTCACCGATTTTTGTAGTCACAATATTTTCATCATTTGGACATTTTTGACAATGGAGTTAGTACAATCTTTACTAGCTCCTTAGGAGCTATAAAGATATGAATATGACCCTTTTATTGGATAAAATGTGAGAAACAAATGTAAGCATCTAGGCATAAGTGTCGAGATGACCTAAAGACTATTTCTAGTTTTGATATAACAACGGTGCACCAGTAGCGAGGCATTTGGGGCCAAGAGACCATGAGTGCATTTTTGTTAAAACAAGCAGAATAACAGACAAGAAGATACTACCAACCTCACCTTATGGTGCAAGAGAGTAGGATCAAGGGATGTGTGGCTTATCCACCTGAATGCAGAAGCTCTTACTACATACACCCTACTGTCTTGACATAAGGATCATTGGAACTACACCAACAAGCAGCAATCAAAGAAAACATAAGAAATCATTGATAACAAACAACATACAAGAAAAATTATCAGCAATCATTTAGTCTGTTTAACTTGTTGATGAGCTAAGTGTTAAGGAACACTGCTGTGTGTGTTATTGCGTGTGTTATCCGATGTTGTGTTTAGGAACACAAGTTTTGTCCAAGGGGAAGTGTCGAGAAACACTGTTGATTAAAGTGTTGAAAAACACTAGTGTGTCAGTGGAAAACTATCCAGAAAACAAAAGACCAATTGTGGGGACTTAACAGGTTGACTGACAGGACGTTGGAAAAGCAGGAGGCCTATACAAGACCTAAAGATGTCTTCAATCAGTGAAGCAAGGACTAATTTGATACGATAGTTCAGAGGAGTACAAAGATCATCCCACAGATGAGATGAGCCAAGATATGCGTTGATAGATGGAGTGCTGAGTTTACAAGTGGTGCATGTTCCAGGTTTTCACCACTTGGCAGAGATTCTATTTTTGCTACCAGGGCGCCTGTTTCTAGGTTTTCACCAAGGCACTTTTTCTTGATTTTCAATTTTTTTTGTATTTTGATTTTTTTGATTTTTTCTCTTTTTATTATTTTTTTGATTGACTCATTGAGGTGCCTGTTTGGCTGGTTTTCACCAAGACAGTCATTGTTTCAAGACATTTTCCAAATGTTTTTGACTTATTACGCTTTTTTACTTTTTTTTGATAATTTTCAGGATCATATATATACATGCTGCTGACCAGCGAGAATGCTCAAGCATAGAATTTATTCAGGTGGAGAGTATTGACAGGATCAGTAAAGGTATCCCCTTCTGGAGTTGATAGTTGATAGGCCCCAGAGCTAAATGTTGCGGTGATCACAAAGGGACCCATCCAGTTGGGTTCAAACTTCCCTTTTTGTTCATGATGTTGTTGATTTTTGGAATTCTCTTTGAGCACAAGGTCCCCGACCTGAAATTCTCTAGGTCTTACATTTTTGTTGTAGCCTTGAGACATTCTCTTCTGATAGACCCTTAGATGGTCAAATGTTTCTTTTCTATGCTCATCGAGTAGTTCTAGCTTTTGGATTCTGGAAATCTGATATTCTTCATCTGTGATGAGTCCATGTAGGTTCACTCAAAGTGAAGGTATTTCTACTTCAATGGGCAATATAGCCTCTACGCCATATACCAAAGAAAATGGCGTTGCCCCTGTAGGTATTTTGATACTTGTTCTATAAGCCCAGAAGGTTGGATTGAGTTGAAGATGCCAGTCCTTTCCAGTCTTTCTCACTGTTCGGTGTAAGATCTACAATATGTTCTTTTGGAGGCCTCAGCCTTTCCATTCCCTTGAGGATAGTAAGTAGAAGAATAGTGTTGGGTAATTTTGAAATTGTCACAAAGTTCATCCATGTCTTTGTTCTTAAATTGTCCCCAATTATCTGTCACAATGGATGAGGGGTCATCGTATCTACAGATGATATAGTTGAGAATAAACATGGATACTTGCTTACCCATAGCTTTGATCAAAGGTACTGCTTCAACCCATTTTGTGAATTATTCTGTGATTGTGATGATGAATTTGTGTCCACCTGAAGATGATGGATAGATTTGCTTGATCAGGTCAAAGGCCCATTGTTGAAATGGTCAGTGAGTAATAAAAGGTAATAGCTCACTTGTGGGAGCATGAATTAAATGGCCATGAGTTTGGCACTTCTTGCATGTTTTAGCAAACTGTATGGCATCATTTTCCATAGAGGGCAAGTTATACCCTGCTCAGAGGAGTTTCTTAGCTAACAAAAGACCATTCAAATGAGATCCAAAAACACCTTCGTGGACTTCCTCTAGCATGCGTTTGGACTCATCGTGTTCTAGACACCTAAGGAGAGTACCGTCAAGACCTATTATATACAGGTCATTAGCCATGATTAGGTAATGGGATGCATTCATTATAAGGCTTCTTTTTTCATTTCTTGATAGGTTGTTTGGAAAAGTTTGGTGTTGGAGGTAAGATTAGATATGCGTGTATCGAGAAGAGTCAGTACCCATGAGGAAGCACACGACTCGGGATTCTGGGGAATCATAGGAAGGAAAGAGGATTTCTTCCACTAAGAAGTCATAGCGAGCCTGGTGTTCTTCAAGTTGTAGCATGGAGGCCAAGGTGGCCATAGCATTGGCTTCTTTCTTTGCTTCTCTTTGTATCTGTTGGAAAGTAACAAATACAAAGTATTTCTTGACAGAGTCAACCATCCATTTATATGGCAGAAATTTATCATCCTTTGTCTGATATTGATCGTTGACCTAATTGATTACCAGATGTGAGTCACCATAAATATGTAGTTCAGTGATTTTCCATTCGATAGCCATCTTCAGATCATTTTCTAAAGCTTCATATTCTGCAATGTTGTTAGTGTAGGGGAACATCATTTTGTAAGCCTTTGGTATCTTATATCCTTGTGGCATGATAAAGAGGGTTCCAGCACCAGCTCCTTGTTGTGTAAAGGATCCATCAAATACCATCATCTAGGTGTATTCTGTAAGATAAAAAATTGATTCACCAGGAAACTCTATCATCCGTGGCTATGTGTCATGGAAAGGAGCATCAACTAGGTGATAAAAAATAACTTGTCCTTTAATTGCCTTTTTGTCAATGTATTCGATGTCAAATTCATTGAGAATCATGACCCATTTAGCTAACCTTCCTGTGAGAGTTTCCTTGTTCAGTAAGCATTTGAGAGGATATATTTTGGCAATCAGCTTAACAGAGTGTGCCAACATATAGTGTCATAGTTTTTGAGAGGAAAAAACTACAACAAGGCAAGATTTATCAATGATAGTGTAGTTATGTTCGTAAGACACCATGGTTCTGCTTATGTAGTATATAGCTCTTTCCTTTCTTGTCTCATCTTGTTGCGCCAACAAAGCTCCCAAAGATGTGTCTGTAGTCAAGATGTATAGAAGGAGAGGCTTTCCTGGAATAGGTGCCATCAACATAGGTGGATTAGCAAGGTATTCTTTGATTTGTTGGAAGTGCTTTTCACACCCTTCATCCCAGCTGAAGGCAACTCCTTTATGCAATGTTTTTGTGAAAGGTTGTGCTTTATCTGCTAGTTGGGATATAAATCTTCTGATGGATTGAAGCTGTCCTTGTAGAGTTCTAACTTGACTGATATTACGAGGAGGTTGCATTCCAATGATTGCCTCTACCTTTTCAGGGTCAACCTCAATTCCTTTGGCTAAAATAATGTATTCTAGTAGCTTTCCAAACATTACACAAAAATCACACTTCTTAGGGTTCAGTCTAAGCTTAAATTGCTCCATTCTTTCCAGAATATTTTCTAAGTCTTTCAGGTGAGTGGCTCTTCTTGCAGATTTAGCTAGAGTGTCATCAACATAATCTTCCATATTCTTATGCATCATATAATGGAATATGGTGGTCATAGCTCACTGATAAGTTGCCCCAGCATTTTTGAGACCGAAAGGCATGAAATTCCAAAAAAAGTGCCCCATGCGCAGGTAAAGGTTGTTTTCTCCTGATCTTCGGGAGCTATTCGTATTTGATTGTAGTAAGAAAATCCATCCATTAGCGAGTACATCTCATAACCAGCCATGAGATCCACAATCATATTAGTGTTAGGTAATGGGAAGTTTTCCTTGGGACAAGCCTTGTTTAGATCCCTGAAGTTTGTGCAAACTCGAATTGACTTGTCATGTTTATTCATTGGAACGATGTTAGAAATCCAATCTACGTAGGCTATAGCATGAATGAATTCAGCTTTTAGTAATTTTTCCAATTCAACTTTGACCAATAATGCCACATGAGGATGCATCTTTTAGAGCTTTTTTTTGACTGGTTTGACCCTTGGAGCGATTGATAAATGGTGCATAATCAGGTCCGTGTCCAAACCTGGCATATTTGAGTAAGACCAAGCAAAATTGATTTTCTTTTTGTGAAGAATTGGGTGAACTCTTTCTTTTCTTGTTCGGACAAGGATTGTTCTAGGTGGATACGTTGAGGAGCTTCTATTGTTCCCAGATTCACTTCTTATGTCAGTTCTATGAGCACTAAAGATATTTCTTGAAGATGATTAGGGAGGAGATCAAGTTCCCCATCCTCGAGTGCCTTAGAAAGGTTTTCACCATCAGATACACCTTTTTTTTTTACTATTTTGGATCTGATACTGCCATGAGGTGGTTTTCACCATCTGTCCTTTTTTTCTTTTTATCTTTTCTCTTTAGGCTGAGGAACTTGATGTCCCACTCTATCACGCTTATGCTCATTACACTGGTGGAAGAGGTAAGGGGTTCAATAGCATTTAGGTAGCAAGCCAAAGTATAGTCATTAGGAGTAGAAACAAGATCTAGGGAGGCATCATCATCCTAGTTAATTAATTTAGGATGGACAAGGGGTAAGGGCTCAATAGGTTCCAATGATAGCAGTGATTTATCCCAATCATGGTCTTCAATGGGTAAAAGGAGATCAGTGATGGCACTCTCTGAAGGGTTGCCTATATAGCGATTCATCCTAGTTCATCTAGTGGAGTCATTGTTCATAGTATGAGGATTCAATCCATTTGACCTAGCGTTAGTTTTTTCTCTTGCTTCCCAAGCAACCATATGTTCTAGAAATACACTCATCGACATAACCTAAATTCTCCAAGAGGGAACACGTGGTGGGGGAGCCATATCTAGTTCTTAAAGATCTCTAAGATCCTAAGTGTCATCATTTTCTTCTATTTCATGCTCCCATTGTGCCCATCGTCCATTGTTAAAATCATGGCTTTAGCTAGTGGAGATATGATAATTTCTATTGCTGGTGGATGTGTCGGCATGGCTAAAACATTTGTCGGTATCCCAATCTTGTGTAGTTGACGCAAGAGCATTCTCAGGCTCTCTCCCAGAATTCCATTTTGTGTTGCTTGGAAGAGGTGGTCTATCTTCCTCTTCGAAGTCATCATTGGGAATGTGAATGTGTTCTAGTTCAAGGTGTTCGCTCAGTGGTTCATTGGTATAGATATTGTCTTCATGTAAGACATATGATGCAAACTTCTGAACTGCATCCACCTCAATATCCATTGTAGCGTCAGAGAAGGAGTCCCATTCATACTCATTAGAGTCTGTTTCAATTGAATGGGGTAAATCTAACACATGCGTAGGAGTGATAGCTTGCCCCCGGTTAGGATGCTACTCTGCTAGGGTAGTTCCAGACCATAATCGAACTAAATAGGAGATCGATCTCTATCTTCCAAAAAAATGAGAGAGAGTCCGCGGGATGCTTAAGTAATTTTTGTTTTCATTTTTCTGAATCTCACCATGTTGAATGGAATCATCTTCTGATTTTTTAGAGGCACGAGGAGAGACCTCCTCAGCAACATGCACTCTATTGCTTGAAAAGTGTGGTAAGTCAAGGATATGGGAGGTGAAGACAAGTTTCCCCCAATTAGGGTGTCTATCCGTCGATCCTTGGGTTGGTACTTCTGTAGTACTAGCGGTGCTGGACCTGTTTGGTTTAAAGGGAGTTCTGTAGAATGAGGGGACATATGGTTCCCCTTGACACACCGAATTGCCAATAGCGGCACTCATTAACTTCTCAAAGGGGAGAGGGATGCTTTCATCTCCACTATCAGTGTTTATATCATAGATATCTGTGTGAGTGCTGTTAGGATGAATATTCTCAAGAGAAGAATGAACCTTATTTTCATGGTACCCTACACCAGTTTTATCCATGGGATTTCAAAATTTAGAACAGAGAGGGTCCACAAGGCCTTTATCTTTACCCAAGAGTCCTTTACCTATATAGCCCATTTGTCTCATCATCTGATATCCCTTCCCATATTTATCTAGGTAGATTTCCATATGCATCACTTCATTGGTTTTCTCTTCATCTTTATATAACCAGGCAAGAATAGCCTTCTCTTCATTTTCCTCTAAAAGAGATACCTATGCTTTCACCATTTTGGTTCCCTCGTGTATTTTTAATTTTTTTCCCTGCAAAGGTGGGAAAGATTAGAATGACATTCCATTAGATCTGGGAGAGGCAAGGAGAGAAGTCAGGTGATATTCGCCCATTCTTGTGTTGTGAATCTTAAGTTTTACCTCAAGGTCTTGCATAAGTGCCTTTTGAGCTGCTTCATAATGTTGTAATGCCTCCTTATTGTGTGGAACCATGATGTTAGCTTGCTTTAAGGTATTATAGGAGTAAGTACTATCAGCTGGAATGGTCACTTCTACTCCATTATAGGGGAGTTTCACTCATTGGTGATATGTGGAGGGGACTGCCTACATATCATGGATCCAGGATCTCCCTAGCAGTATATTGTATGCAAGAGGGAGATCAAGTACTTGGCATGTGACATTCCTTTCAACCGGACCCACTCTGATCGGGAGCACTATAAGTCCTCTAGATGATCATTCTTCTTCGTCATATACTTTTATAGTAATTTTTCTTTGAGGATCGATAGTGTTCTCATAAAATACTAGTTCTTTGATTAGCTTGAGGGTACAAATATTTAACCCAGTGCCTCCATCTATCAAAACATGCCTGACCCGGTGTTTGTGAATCAAAACCTCTATGTGAAAAGGCTAGTTATGTGGGTGACTAAGAGATTTGTCATCTTCCTCTGAGAAAGACAGGTAGTGAGGGGTAGTCAGATGATTAACCATAGTTTGAAATTGACTAATATCAAGGCCCTTGGGAACATTGGTTTCAATAAGCACATTTTCAAGGACATCCTTGTGTGAGGGGGATAGTTTCAACAACTCTAATATAGAAATATGAGTGGGAGTTCGTTGCAACTGATTGACCAAATTGTAGCTTGTAGAGATTTGTTTAGATGGTGATGGTTTGTCTATTGGTAACATTTTTTGTTTAGATGTGGATGCCACTCCTTTAAGGGTGACTTTTTTTTGACCTTTAGTAACCGCATTAGCAGAATTAGGTTCCTTATCTTTGATAATGATCACATTGACAGATTCATATGAGAGTTTAAGCATGTGAATCACATTATCAGCGTGGGTAGATGCATGATTGACAATAGCTCCTACAGTTTGTGATGATTCGCCCTTCTCATAAGATGGCATAGGTTTCTTGAAAGCTTTGTGATCATCATTCGAGCCATGGGTACCGACCATGATGGTTTTGTTGTCAATCAGATCTTGTATCACATGTTTCAATTTCATACACTCATTTGTCAAGTGTCCTTTATTATTATGAAATTCATAGTAGTGGTCGTCATTCCACCATCGGGGTTTTACCTTAGGTTCCCATGGTTTTGAATTAGGGATTATAATGATCTTATTGGAAACCAATGTCTTTAGCGCATCTTCCAAGGACTCTCCAAGAGGAGTGAAATTTCATTTTGGTCAATGGATCCATGGTGCCTTGTCCTTCTATGTACCTCTAGTGCTCTTACAATTTTTAGGAGTAACTAAACTCTGCCTGGCTCCCTGTATGCTAGTAGTAAGGTTGAACACTGGTTCATTAGATTTGATTTTGGGGGAATCAACAACGCCATCATTAACTACATTGCGATTCTTGTTCCAGTATTTTGTCTTTTCCTTATTGTTGTTATTGATGTCTGATTTGTTGTCCTTATTCAAAGTAATGTTTCCCTTTCTAACGAGAACATCTCCGATTCTCATGGCACTATCAACCAAATCACTAAAGGAAGTATGTTTTTGCATTTGCGTTGCATAGTTCATTTTAGGAACCAGATTATTGATGAAGATGTCAATCTTTTTGGGTTTTGGTATTTGTCTAGGGTACCTTGCAAATACGCTTCTCCATCTTTGGAGAAACTTAACAAAAGTCTTTCCTGTATGCTGCTTGGTGTTGCAAAGGTTGAGCATAGTGACCATGTGCAAGATATTGTAAGAGTAGTGTTGGATAAATGTTTGAACCAGTTCGTCAAACATTTATATGCTTGGCGTGAGCTTTGTGAACCATTCTAGAGTGTGGCCGCTAAGATTTCAAGGGAATAATCACATCAAATATGTCCATTCATGCATAAACTCCATGTTAAGGGAGAAGATTCCCTCACATGATCTTGGGGATCACCTTCTCCATTGTATTTATCATACTTGGGGATTTCAACCTTATGAGGAAAAGGTGGCATGTGCAAGTTTTTAGAAAATGGGAACATGCATATGGACTCCAATGAGTACTTGCTAGGAGGTTTTTCTTTTTCCTTCTTAATTTCCCTCAACTTGCATCTCATATCTTGCAATTGTTGGTTAAGTATAGTAATGGGTGACTCTTCCTCTTGTTGTATGAGTCCCTCAATATCGAAGTCAGGTGGAAGCTTGACACTTGTTGAAGCTAGATGCATAAAATACTTATCCTTGTCTAATTGCATGATGGCTTGCATCATCTTTTGAAAATGTTTTTCTTGTTGGAACTTCCTAATCTCTTTGGATGTGGGTTCTTCTATAGAAGAAGAAGCACTAGTATGCTGACTTTGATATTCATGTTGAGACCCCCAATCGTAGGCCAACATAGTTGATGTGTTGTGGGAAGCCAAGTTTGAGGAATCAAACAATGGTATTGTTGGTTGAGGATTTAGAATGTCCTTTTGTGAGATCCCTTGGTCCGTCTTGGGATTTTGACAAGAAGGTAAGTCTTGAGTAAAGTCGTCTATAGCTTTTCCCTTAGAATCGATATCAGCCTTTTGACTTCTTGTTTGGACCATGTGCAACAATCTGTGACTTACGTTGCTAGAGGATTAATGTGTCAAGTCAATTGTCAAAGCTTAAATATTTTCTTGATGAGGAAAAAGGAACGGTTTGGTTGTTGAACTTGTGCAAGGTATCGTGTGTTTGATGTCTAGATACCTGCTGAGATGACACTTGCAACAAAGTTGATAAAGAACCAAAGATAAAGAGACAATATGATTGAGAGATTTATGAAATGATAGGACAAAAAGACATTGACAAGTATAACCACCAGATTTGAGAGCTAAAAAGATCATGACAAGGTATGATAGTTGTTGTTACAAAGATGTGACCAAGGGACAAAGATTTCAATGCTGGACTGTTCTCAACTTAAGTTTCATATGAAAATACAGGGGTCTTGAGACAACAATACAGGGGCCTTCATATGAGTTGCTACCTCTAGATATGTTCCCATACAAAAAATTCAATAGTCTGAAATGACAAAAGACCTTAGGACAGTTTGCCACTTGTGTGTCAGAATTTTTGGACAATTCCGTCTAAAATTTGAGGTGAAAGTCTTGATGTTTTTCTTTTTTTTGTTGTCAAAGTGTTTATGTTTTGAAAGATATTGTCAAGTTTCAAGGTGTATATGGACATCAAACACAAAGTGTGAAGAACCAAACACTTTCTACCCTATTGTCAATTTGGCTTAGTATCACAATCTTTGCCCACGCTTGATATTTCTTCTCCTCACACAAAGTGATATTGGCTTTTGCCAGGACTAGGACCGTTGTGGGTTTTGGAAAGAAACTCAATCTCAAATTTTAGAAGTTCCCCCAAGCCACATTTATGCTTTCAAACGTCCTTGGGAATACATATGTTGGGTGTAAAAATCTTGGGGTGATCCGGGTAAAGTCCACTTGGATCGATCCTTGCACAAAGATTATGATACTTTTGGAGGTAGATCAGGTAGCCTCTATCTAAAGGTGTGTAGTAAGTTCATCCATTCATGACTATCCCTTGTAGTTTCGCAAGAGAAATCAAGGCATATAGCCCTACAAGAACCCAAAATGTATAGTCTTTCATGCAAGATTGAGACCTCTCAGCCCTACACAAGTTGAATGTATCTCCCTTGTAGTCTTGTAAACAAGATTGAGACCAAAAATGGCCCTACAAGCACCCAATCAAATGTAACTATTGCTCAGCAAGACTGGGGAAACAAGGCCCTACAAATGAGAAAGTATTGAAGATAAAACTAGCCTTGTCTTCCCTCTCTTTGGATTGAAGGAAGAATTTGATTATAGTGGGGTGGATGTAGCCAGGTCCGCTTGTTCCCCACTTAGGTCATTCCTAGGAGATTACTCCCTTGATAGGCCCTCTAAAGGTTTATCTTGAAAAGTAAATGGATTGGCGACAAAAAGGAGTCTAGATTTCTGATTTTCCCTCAAAGGGGAAAAGAGCATACTCTCCTATCCAGTATCATTTTCTCCACACACACACATGACATGCTTTAAGTTCTTTTCCCAAAGATTTAATTTCTTAGCACAAAGTAAGTGAGTCTAGGTTTTTGATCTTCCCAAAGGGAAGAGAGCATACTCCCCTAACACTTGCTTCATGCCAAACAAAAATATCCTTCTAATTAATCTATGTGCGTATGAATCAAAGGAAAATGCTAACAAGCACGATCATTTGGTTGATGTGATTTCAAGGCAACTTGAAAACACCATTAGTAATTTCAAACTTTCTTTGACAAGTGCCCTACAAGCACAAACCATTAGTAGTTGTATCAAAATAGTGTGCAAGTATAGATTTGGCAAGTGAATCTTCCTCAAAAATGTTCTGCAAAAACCAATTAGCTGCAAAAATAGATAATAAAAAGACGAAAGAATACATGCCAAGGATTAGAAAGTAGAAATTAGCTCAAGAGAATCTTTAAAAATACTTTTTGTCTTTGAAATGACAAATTACAGAATACAAACTGGCATCAAAGCCCATACGACAAAACATGGGTTGTCATACGAAAAATTAAAGTCTCACCAAAGCTCATACGACAAAGCTAATGCTCTGATACAACAAAAGGCAGTTTATAAAAGCTCATATGAAAATATATCTATTCTCATATGAAAAATTACCAATTTGCAATTTTTCGCACGACAGAGAACAGATAACAATACGACAGAAAGTGCATTTTCGTCAAAAATATGCAAGAAATCATAAAATGGAGCAAAACGCAACTCTCTGCCCCACGGTGGGCGCCAAAAATGTGTGTGGTAAAATGTGCAACTGGGATATGCAACCAAACACTTCAATAAACCATTACATCAAAAGGGGTTAGCAAAACATAAGATTCAAAGCATGATCAAAGCCCTTAGAAATCGGTTTATTGCCTCCTAGTTGAAGCGAGTGTGATTCTCATGTTTGTCCATCAAATTAGACATAGAGAAATCAGTGACTTGACTACTCCAAAATGGAAGATTCAATGCAATATGGAGCAAGATGCATAGACTTTCATGTTTTTTCTCTTGAAAGCTTGAAAATGAGAATGCATAGACTATCCAAAGAAATGCATAGCAACTATGATAAATGAAACTAGAATGCAAGATTTAAACTAGAAATGGAAAGAACAATGCATCTAGATTAAGCTATGAGATGAGAACTAGAATGCCATTAAGCTAAGAAATGAAGCTAACAATGCAAGAAATGCAAGAAAATAGCATGAGAATAAATAAACTATGAATGCACTATGAAATCTAAGATGAAAATAGAATTATAACTCTACTCCAAATCTTCTTGTAATCTATTAGCATCTCTCTCCAAAATCTATCAAGTCTAACCATGAGCAACGGGAGCTATCCATTTTATAAGAGAATCCAAGGAATGAGTGGTTGACATTAAGAGGAAAAAGAATTTGATCAATGGTGGAGATGCAGTTCCTCTCAATCCATGTGAGATGAGAAAGTGATTTTGATTGGCCAACTTATGAGGAGAATAAGACAAAATTGGTATTTTCCTCTCTTTTATTTGTTTTATTTGATTTTTGAGTGCACACCCATGTGTGAATGGGTTCACTTTTTGAGACTTAGGACTTTTTGATTTTATACCAATGTTTATGCTTCTTGAGTTTAGGCTTTGATGATTGATTATTTGATTCAACAAGTCAAGATTAAAATTATGTAAGCAAGTTTGATTAAATGCTCAATAATTTAGAGTCTAGTGATAATGTCTTAGATTTAGGATTTATTAAGACCAAATATTTGAGAAAAGGGGGCTATGAGTTTTCTAGACCATTTTTGGGTGATTACACTTATGGCAAGACATATTGTCAATTAATGCCAAAACACTTAGTCATTCATATGGTTACAGTGTTAACCAAGCCAACAACTTGAAGTGTTAACCGAGCTAAGCAGTTGTAGTGTCAACCGAGTAGTTAGTTCCAAGCAGTGTCTGCTGAGTCACCAGTGTTAACCGAGTTGCATACCATCTCTGAGTGATCAATGTGGTCTGAGAACCCAGTGTCAACCGAGTGCCAAAGTTTCCAAGTTCATTGTATCTCTCGAGTGTAAGTATATCACCCGAGTGGGTTATTGGACCCAAGTATTAGCATTTTGCTGACTTAGTAAATATCTTTTGATACTTTTTAATATGATAGTATCTGACTTATGGAGGTAATTGATTTGGATAGGTATATATGTAAGATACTTTGTTTATCCAAATCATCAATCATTAGAACAACAATGAGTACATGTGTAGATGTGAATATGAAGTGACAGATTGATTAGAAGGCTACAATAGTATAAAGGAACAATAAAGACTCATCTATCACATTCAAGTGATCAACAATACATCAAAGTATCTTATTTAGAAAATCAAAGTTGCATAGCAGAACATTCACTGGTTCATCCTAACAGGTGTATCAGTCAAAATCCTTTAACATGGTGGACCTAGCAGTCCTTCACAAATCTCCTAGCAGAGTGCATACTTAACTGCATTCTATAAATCCTTTCACAAGATGGACCTAACAATCCTTATTTCTCCTAATAGGCAGGCAATTAGAAGTGGTCAATTGTAAGCCTTAACCGACCAAATTTATTACTCCAGTTCTAAATCTTGTGGGTATCATCCCCACCCCAATTTTACTTTCTATTTGGAAGGTTTCTAGGTCACCATATCTTGTGTCAAGTGTTATGAATGTTTATTGCTTTTATGTTCCATGCATGGAATTAGATTATTCAATCTAATAAAGGATAAAAATAAATAATTTTTATTGGTTCCTAATTCACCCCCCTCTCACTCACCTAGCTTGCAATATATTTCCAACAATTGGTATCAAAGCAAAGGTTCTCTTATCAGAAGTTTAATGGCTTGAGCAAAGATAAAAATTAATGGAAATATACAGACTGGGGTAAGCCATTGAAAATGAAAAGATAGATCTACAAGTGGCCATGGATCAAATCAGAAAACTCAAGGAGAAACTCTCTCATTCCCTAAAAAGAAGAAAAGAATTAGCAATGAAAAGGAATGACACAGGTTACATAGAAGAAAGAATTGAAGATTTGTGAAAAGAAAGAAGTTTTGAAGAAGCTGATGCAGACATTGAAGACCTACTTGCAAAGAATCTCACTTTACATGAAGAAGTCAAAAATTTGAAGAGAGAACAAGAAATTCATTCAGTCAGAATATGTGAAGTCGTGGAACAAAATAACCAAGCATAAAATGAAAGATAAATGGAACAAGGTGATAAGAGATTGATAAGTACAAGATTAGAGGAAAAATAAAATGAAATCCATCATTTGTCACTTTATCAAGCAGATATGATAAATCAACTCAATAGTGCAAACCAAGAAGTTATCAATCTTAGGACTAAAAATGAAAGACTGCAAAGTGATCTCAATACTTAAAAGAAAACTAATGAGAGGATGGTGAATTCACAAGAAATCATGAATCAGTTGACATAGAAAACTCAATTCAAACATCATGGAAAGACTGGATTAGGTTATACTAAACAAGGTGAATCCTCACAAAAAGGAGCTCAAAAGAACAAGAAACCTACATGTAATCATTGTGGTAAGTTAAGGAATACATAAAATACGATTTGGAGCAATGGGAAGTCAAAGTTTAATGGTAAGTGCTATAAGTGCAAAAAACATGGACATAGGGCAAGTGAATGCACTGAGAAACCTAAGTTTGAAGGAAAATGTTTCAATTGTAACAAACAAGGTCATTAATCCTTAGAGTGTAGAACTAAGAAGTGGAACTCTGTTGAATAATTACCTAAGGAAATTTTTGGTTGGGATTACAACACATGGAACATATGTTGTCATTGTGGTGAGTATGGACACATTGGTGAAAATTGTGCAAAGAATCACCTCAGAAAAAGGAATCCTACTAAGAGATGTTATGTGTGTAAACAACTTGGTCATCTAAGTAGGAACTGTATGAGTAGAGAAAAAGTGGATACTTGTTTTGAGAAACGCAAAACAAAAGTTTCTGAAATCAAAACTCAAATGAGTCAGAAATGGGTAAGGAATTCTCTTGATAATTTAGACCAAAATAATGAAGGAACAAATGGCACCCAAAATGGTGAGTTGGGTGGATTCACAATCTCTAAATAAAGATGTAAGGAGATAACTAGAAATATGCATATAAGTCATGATTCATCAGTTCCAGATATCCTAGCAAGTCCAAATCTGCATATTGATGCACTGGGACATATTATGGTTCTAACCGAGTTACTCAAGCTTAACCGAGTTAAGTCGGGTTATATGGTTTCAAAGAGCAAAGTTAGTTCTCGCTGGGCTTTCGAGTAAACTTGGAAGAACTAATTGAGCTATGATAGCTACTATATATAGAGCATTTAATGAAAACTTAAAGGTAAAATTCCTCATAAATGGTGAAATCGAAAGGTTATTGTTTACCAAGTTTTACAATTTGTAGAGAGATGAAGAGATTTTAGCAATTTCAGAGCGAATTTGTGTTTGAAATCTTTAGTTGCAACGAAGTTTCATCAATCTTCTGAGCGATATGACATCTTCATCCAGTAGTAAGATCAAGAAGGGATCCAAGATGTAAGTGAGGAACACAATCTGCAAAGCGCCAAAGTTCAAACTTCATCCAAGGATCGCAAAGGAGATAGATCTAATGGGTGCCCATTCCCAAATTCCTCCTAAGGTACTGTTGATTCATGCAATTTGAACTTTCTATCATTGTACAATTCAACAACTAGGCACATTACAGCTGAATCAATCATATGAGGAACTATGTGTGGATGGAAACCTAAAGCCAGAGCACAAGCACCTCGAAGTCAAGGTTTTAACCCATATCTTGCATATGGTGAAGAATTTATAGATAAAGTGGATTAGGTTTATTTCAAGCCATATTCACGACATGCATTTCTAGTTAGAACAACCCATGAAAATCACCAAGATGGTGGTACACCGAGTGATAGGGTACCCAATGCTCGATAAACCTAAAGCGACTAAAACCCTACCCTGTGCTAATCTAGCTAAGAAGACTCTTGCCGAGTGGGATGGAAGAGGCATGAAGTTGAATGGATTCATTGACATGGACCTAAAGTTCAGAATTCATGTGATTTCACATAAGATATATAGTTCCATCCGACCAAACAATGTTCCATGTGAGGCTGTGGACTTGGCATACAAAGTGGTGAAGCACAATCTATCATTCGACCTTGCTGAGTTGCAGCTCATCCAACTGAGAAAAAAACATGGAGAGAATCTGGGCATCTAAGATCAATCTATGTAATTTTGGTTCACTCTTGGTCTGCTTATCCTTTTATGTTTAAAATTTTTTCCCTTCAAAAGGCACAGTTGTATGGAAGAAGGATAGGCCTATAGTTTATTGGATCAATGTGTTTATAGTAGAATTGGGAGACAATTTCGAAAGCATCATGGATGCTTACTTTGAAAGTTTCAACGAGAAAATGCAGAACAGATTTAGAATTCCCAAAAAATTTGTAGAAGACTATAAGGATGATATATGCTTCCTAGTTGACTGTGACAGAGTGCACATCAGAGCAGTCAAACCCCAGGTTGCATGGGTGAAACCTCTTGCATATGAGGTTAACATTGATGAGACTAGAGATATTATTGAGGCTCTTATTAATGATCATGTTGATCCTAAATCAACCTATTTTGGTACTTATGAAGAAGCTAAGGAAAAAATAACATTGGAAATTGAGATTCCCAAAATCTTGAAGAGAGGAAGAAAAATAATTGAGAAGTTTGGAAAGAAATATGGAAAGTCACCAGACTCTCCTCTTTCAATCACTGAAGGAAAAGGGGATGACATAAAGGAAGAAGAAGAAGAAGAACCCAAGAAAGAAGAGGAAGAGGTAGAAGAAGAGCCTCCTAAGAAGAAGAGGCTAGCCCCCAAGAAAATACCAAAGGTCTCTACTCCTGCCTTCACAACAAACAATCCCAGGAAATCTAGAAGAAAACTGATATTGCCAAAAGAAGATGATGAAGAGGAAGAAACATTTACATTCAAGAAGCCACCACTTACCATTGAGAAAAAGGTTGAACTATTTAAGGAAGGTAGTGGTATGTCAAGTCTTAGATCACCGAGGTATGCTTACAGAACCAAAGATGAGAAAATGTTGGTTGAGGATGCATTAGTAGAGAAGATGGAAAAATGGAAGTATAATCCGTCTGAATTGAAAATCCAAATGACTGAAGACCTTCTTAAGGCAGTCATGATTCACTGGAATAATGTTGTCCAAATTGAAAGGGACATCATAAAAAAAACCTTGAAGCAATTCATGCCTACATTGATTAATAAGGAGGTAAAATATGTTGTGTCTAAGTATGAGAGTAGACATACTCCAAGGTTTAGAACCTTTCAAATATTGGGCAATAAAATAGAGGATGTTGTGTAGATCGCAACTAGGTTGTGGAAGTCCATTTTTGATAACAAGGGAGACAAGGAAGATGATAAGATAGAGGAACCAAGTACATACCCTTATGTACAAGTTAAAGATGAAGAACTACCTGAGGTACAAACCATTGAGGAATCTAATTCAGAGCATATGGTAGTGGTAGTGATGGCATCCCTGCCCCAATCACCTAGTCCGATTTTCTTATCTCCAATAAAGGAAAAGACCACAGAATCTACATCAAGTTTAGTAGGAACCAAGCATCAGGATCTACCTACTATTGGGCCAAGCTAGACCTAGTTACAATAGGACACTGTGAATATTTCAATAGTTGGTATTGATTCTACAGTTGGTGCAATGATAGTTAATGATCTACTTCAAATGAAAACTGAGGAAAAGGATGATGATGGAAAAGGTAAGAAAATCTTTCCTTTACCTAATCCCAAGGTTGAGGGTAAATAAAAGGAAATAATTACTAATGAAGTTGACCTTGGGGAAGACATTGTGATTCCTAATTGGAATCTTTCTAGCCTGATAGCCAAGCAGATGGACATCCTTGGAGAGCTATGGAAGAAAAGAGAAAAACAATAGAAGCTTTGAGGTAAGAAGAAAAGGAACAGAATACTAGAGGACATCAAAGGTATATTCCTAGATACACTAGAGATTGAAGTCAATGAGAAAGATTCTATAATGGACCAACTTGTTGACATAGTTCACAAGTTTAACCATGATCTAAGTGGTCAGGAGAAATTACTGCAAAAGGTAGAGAAAAAATTTGAGATTAAGGTTCTAGAGAATGTTGCAGGTAAGATTGCAATAGATCAAGTGAAGCTATCTACTATTATTAGCTCTCTAGAAACCATTGTGAATAATGTTGTAGTATTTTTTGTAAAGTTGAGTGACACACCCAATTTTACCATGGAAATAAAGAACAAGATGACAAAGATTGACAATGATTTGAAGGCAAGTGCAAGCCAGTTGGAATTTGATCCTAGTTCAAGTTCAACACATTTTGTTAAGATTAGGTATCTGGCTGATCTATAGGTAGAGCTACTGAGGGAAGAAGGAAGAACAAGGGAACCCCTATTAGCAACACAAACCCAACTCATTCCTCATATGGATGTCATGCAAAAACATATTTATCACGCAAAGAAACTCATCCATGATAACAATTTTTCAATTATTGAGCTTATGATGGAGTTGTCTGCAGAAATTTAGATTGAGTTGCACATCCTGAAGTTGTTGCAAGATGATTGGGACAACAATTTGTCTCAAATTTTGAAGGTACTATTATCATTTTAGTTACACACTAATTGATAAATTGATAGTTGTTTCACATAGAATTATGGATTTGATAAGTTGTTGTCCTAAGTGCAGAATTTGCTTAAATTTAGAAGAGAAAGTACACATGCAACATAGAAACTATAAACACCAGAAGGATTCCATAAAGGTACATCTATTCAACACTATTGTTCAGATATTGAAGAAAAAATATTTTGCTTTTGCATTCATGATAACATTGATAATTTTCTAGGTATTGATCATATTCAAAAATTTCAAATTCATAAATTGATCATTACATTGAACATTCAAAATAAATGTAATAAGCAAGCATTCCTTCATAGGTTACATCTTTCAATTGCAAACATATAGAAGATGTACAATGTTGAAAGTAGTAAAAGAGCATTAGAGGATTTAGGGATCCAGGCATTGCCTTGGAGAGATCTTTTTCATTTTGATAACTGGTCATTTGGATCTTCATGACTTTTGCCTTGTTTTCATCCTAAAGTCTTCTTCTAGTTTTGTCCTACAATCATATGGAAAGAGAGTAGTTGGATCCGATTTGGATCTAAACAATGCATAAATCCCTAAAAAAAATAGCATGCTACAATTACAATTTCAGAATTGTACGTTATGTAAACATCAATGCAATAACAAGGTATACATCTACAATAACTAAATAAAGTATCAAAGGGACATAATTTTATGAAACCTTTTACTGCATATAGTTGTTATTCTGCATTGTTCAAAGGTTGCCATTTAGAGGAATAAGAAAATTGAATCAAAGGGACTTGCGTCTTGTACCTGAGAAACCCTTTTTTAGGTCATCCACACCTTGGATTAGTAGTTCCAACCAGAAAATCAACATCCATACATAAATGCCATTTCACATGACATTTACATACAAATATTAATTAGCTGATTAAAACTACTAATCCAACATGTGTTGTAAGTGATAGGTGCAAGAAAGAGAAACATAACAATGCAAGAAAATACAAGTTGTAGAAGAGGAAAGAGAAATATAGTGGGTGTCACAAGCCTGTGCTCAAACCCCACTGGATTAAGGATGCAACAGTTCATAAAGTTCAGAAAGAAAGGAGCATGAGATAATATGTAATGCTGTGCTCTATTTTGTATATGAAATGAAATGATGCAGTAAGGGTGAGTTGTTCCTAATTGGGATAGTGTACAACCAACAAGAAACAAACTGGAAGATAGAAATAAGGTAACACTGTACTTTATCACTATACAAAGCAATGATGAGATACTATGTAATGTTGTTTTGGAACATGCATGTGAAGTCAGCAATGATATATCTAAATAGGAGGATGACATTAATAATGTTATGCAGTAGTGTACATGTGCAAAGGATCAAAGTGTATTATTATCAAAATGAAAATTTCAAAATTGCATATGAATGATTCATACATTATTGATACTAGATAAATACTTTATCTCGGTATTTTTCTGAACATTATTTATGAATAAAAAGAAAAGAGAACAATGATGTCCATGTTTATAGAAGAAATGGGAAGTGAAAAACTAAGCAACGATGTCCATTTTATAACAGTAGGCATATACAAAATGAAATATCAGTATGGATGTTATAAGTAATGTATGTATAGAATAGGATGAGCATGTGCAGAATGTGGAATTAACAATGATATATTCTTCTTTGTATGCTTGCCATAAGGATCAATTGACATCATATGTCAAATGAATATTGTTATAAAATATGCTAGGTCATAACAATGTGTTGTAAGTGATGAATGCATAAGGCATGAGTATTCACATATGCAATGATTTTCAAAAGGAAAGGTTTGGTACTATTAGTATCCAGGATTGAAATCAAACAATATTGCTATACATGTTCAGAATGACAACACTTTTTATATAAAAGGAGGATAGAAAATGAAGTGCAGGCATCGACATCATGCAAAAGCAAGGAAGGCCAAGTTCTTTTTATACATAATGGTTCACTGATTATTCAAAAGTGATAGCATACAAGCAGCAATAACAACCTGATGTAATCTACAAACAAAAAGATGGAGTTCATTTCTCAGTTTTAGCAAACAGTTCTTGCAATGGGCTTATCATTAAAAATAAATACATATTCATCAACAGTAATACATGTTTTTCACATAAAAGTCTGGATATATTAATTTTCAAAGCGTGGTACCCTTTCTTATAAGAAATTTTGTTCTTATAAATCCAAAGGTGGCGGAAGTTTTAGTATGGTTCCCACCTCAAGTTCAACCTTAACTTCTATACCCAGTTGGCATACAGGCATATATATTTATATTAATGTTGTTTACGGCTACATGACAGTATTATGTGATAAAGAGGAAGAAGGACACATCATTAACAATAGCATGGAGGCTGATTCAAGATCAACACAAGTTTGATATAGGTTACAGACAGAAAAAAGAGAACAAAGACTCTAGACAACCAATGGGTGAGGATAAAGAAGCTCGAGTTGAGCTTTTATTTATAAATTGCAGAGTATTCTTGCCATAGTTTCACCATTTCATCAACATTCATGGATTCTTCAAAAAACATTTACAAACTCACCGTAACCAGTAGTGCAAAGGAAGGGAAAGTAGTATCTTATCTTCAAGTTGTAACATGCAACTATAGTGTTAGAAGCCCGACCCAAGAACATGTAGGACAACACCATATATTATGGCCAGAGGACTCTAGCTTGTAGATTTTCAAAAAAATGGAAGTTGTAGCCCAAGCTATTTTACCCAGAATATTATGCAAAAATGAAGGGGCTCGAGTTTGATGCACACAAAGTGAAAATATAGGTCAACTTCAAGTGAGAAGCTTGAGTTCTTATAAATATGCCAGAACAACACCATATTATGGCCAAAATACTATAATTTTTAGACCGAGTTCACTCCAGTATAAGTTGCAGACCAAGTTCAAGTTCATAGCACCATTTTTATAGTAGGAGAAGCCCAAGTGCAGCCGCGGATAAGACTCCAGCCAAGAGCCCAAGCCCAAGACCATGCCATATGTTATGGCATTTAACTCAAAATCAATGTAAAGGAAGCCCGCGACAAACATGCAGAGAACCTGAGTCCAACGATGAGTGCATATCCAAAACAAAGCAATGCTCGATGCCATAATAGAATCCCAAATTACAACCTAGCTCGCAGAAAATTCATGCAAAGGGAGCATGCGTTATAGATGCAGTTCGAAGTACCACTAAATGAAGCACTCGGGTTCAAACGTAGATAGATGCATGAAAAATGCTACACATTATGACAGATAAAACCTGAGCTTCTTACATATAAGATGACATGTATACCAGCAGATAAAAATGGTAAATTCCAGATTACATGGTGGTAAAAGAAGCTGAGAAACCCTAATAAGTTTTCCTCGAAACTGAATGCAAATGAGATACAAAACAATACATATGCCAGATTTGATAGAGTTTTGAATTCCAGCGAAGTACTATGTGGGAGTTAATACTCTACTAGCTGCAGTACATGACAGCTTCATCACATGCCATGACAGAGAGAGAGAGATATATTTTTTGCATTAAACATTGGTCATGGTGGCCTTAGTTAGAATGTCGACTTTGGCATATATACTTTGGGTTAGGGTATATGTCAAAAAAATTTAGGATTTTTTATATATATCATGGGGGTGGGTTATATTACATTTTGCTAGATTTTGTTGTAATTTTAATGTTTTAATATATGTTTTGATATATATTAAAATATTTATTAAAAAAGATGTAATTCTCCCAAGATATCAATGTTGTATATTGATATAAAGATGTAAATCAAGTATATCAACATTAGGAGACCTAAAGTTTAGGGGCTAGTTTCATTTTCGAAATTAGCCTTTAGGGCTTAATTTTGGGCATTAGTCATGCCTCAAATTTAGGGATTTTGTCATATTGGAGGGGCTTTTTGAAAGGATATATTGTAGGCATCATTTGGGCCTGATTTTCAGGGGATCTAGCTATTTTAGAGGCACTTTTTAGGGGGAGCTCTCATTTTCAATATTAGCCTTGGAGGCTATATATTTGAACTTCTTATTTATTGTAAGGGGTTTAGAATTTGGGGGTTTTGGAGGTATTAGTGAACACATTGTTCCTTTGCCCATTTCCTTTGTATTTTGTAACCATTTTGCAGATAATAAAGCTGGCTTTACCATTCACACATATTTTATGAGTCTTGCATCTATCTTTTTCAAGTTTTTATGCATTTAAGTGTTTGTCCCTTTTTAAGCACAGATTAGTGAATTGCTACAAATTCCTATTCTAGGTTTAAAGAATTGACCTTTTGCATAAAGTTATCTGTTTGTTGGTTGAATTCCTATTATTAGTGGTACCAAACCCTAATAAGGAATTGTCAACCATCCAAGGTGTTGAGAAGTGAAATCATTTGCAGAGCTTAGTAATGTGTGGTTTGTAGGTATAGTTTTGTGATTCTAATAAGTTTACATTAATTTATTTTGGTGTATCACCTTTATTAGTCAGTTTTCATTTTCAGTTATCTCTCTCCCTTTTCCCAAAACCATAAAAGTCAGCATTAGGTGATATCCTGAATCTAATAGGAACTAGCCTAGAACCTAGAGATTCATTCTCTCATCCACCAAGGAGAATGTTTCCATGTTCCAACAGGATGGCTAGATTTTGCATCCAGCTACAATAGGTACATAGTAATTTCCTTTCATATTTTGGTATTACCTTATAGATATGCATTTTTTGCATTTGTGTCAAAAACAAGGGGGAAAGATAGCATATATATATACAAAGGAAAATATAGAGTATATCAGAGGGCATATATATGAGGAAATACATGTATATAGAAGAGGAAGATATATATATATATATATATATATATATATATATATATATATAGAAGAGTCACAAAAATAGTTTTGAAAAATAAAAAATAGAGTCAGTTGCAACCGAGTTGCTGAGAAGTAGTTAAAACTGAGCTAGAACCCAAGCAAATGGAAAGGGGGAGTTTTGACTTATCAGTTTGTTTGATCATAGTTTTTGGTATGATAAGTATTTTTGTCACTAGTGCCAAAGGGGGAGATTATATACCTTATGGAAAGACATATTGTCAATTAGTGCCAAAATAATTAGTCATTCATATGGTTACAATGTTAACCGAGCCAATAGCTTGAAGTGTTAACCAAGATAAGCAGTTGTAGTGTGAACTGAGTAGTTAGTTCAAAGCAGTGTCTTCTGAGTCACCAGTGTTAACCGAGTTGCATTCCATCTCTGAGTGATCAATGTGGTCTGATCACCCAGTGTCAATTGAGTGCCAGAGTTTCCTAGTTCACTATGTCGGTCGAGTGTCAATATATCACCCGAGTGGATTACTAGACCTGAGTATCAGCATTAGGCCGCCTTAGTAAATATTTTTTGATGCTATTTAATATGATAGTATCTGACTTATGGAGATAATTGATTTGGATAGGTATATATGTAAGATACTGTGTTTATCCAAATCATCAATCATTAGAACAACATTGAATACAAGTATAGATGTGAATATGAATATAGATAAATTGATTAGAAGGCTACAACAGTATAAAGGAACAAAAAATTCTCATCTATCACATTCAGGTGATCAATACTACATCAAAGGATCTTATTCAACAAATTAGATTTGCATAGCAGATCATTCACTAGTTCATCCTAACAGGTGTATCAGTCAAAATCCTTTAACAGGGTGGACCTAATAGTCCTTCACAAATATCCTAGCAGAGTGCATACTTAACTATATTGTATAAATCCTTTCACAAGGTGGACCTAACAGTCCTTATTTCTCCTAACAGGGAAGACCATCAGAAGTGGTCAATTGTAAGCCTTAATCGGCCAACTTTATTACTATAGTTCTAAAGCTTGTGGGTATCATCCCCACCCCAGTTTTACTTTCTATTTGGAAGGTTTCTAGGTCACCATATCTTGTGTCAAGTGTTATGAATGTTTATTGCTTTTCTGTTCCATGCATGCAATTAGATTAGTCAATCTAATAAAAGATAAAAGTAAAGAAGTTTTATTGGTTCCTAATTCATCCCCCCTCTCAGTCACCTAGCCTAAAATATATTTCCAACAAAAGAAAGGTCTCCCAAACAATAACAAACAAAATTTAAGAAATATTAAAGCTCATTTTGTCAACCAAGTTTTAGAATTAAGTTTGTTCCACATTTTGTTTTCGCTCAATAAACATGCATTAGGGAGTTAGACCCCATAAATGTATATATGCTAAAAAGATATAAACAATTTTCCCCAAAGGAGGGCCATGTTGAACACATAAAAATACTAAGAGTGTGGGGTGGAGGGGTGGGAGAAGTGGATCAACATTTACTTAAATTCAATCAATTCAATTAGCGAATTCAATTTTAACTTCAAACCAAATTTGGTAAAGAGAAATTTAAAAGGATAAACACACACACCATCATTGCACATTAGGACACTATATTTACTTGGAAAAACCAACAAGGCAAGAAATATGGTGATAAATTTACTTGTATCTATTGTATAAATATAGCGTCATTAGTGAAAACAATAATTGTTGCCATAAGTAGTGGTGGTGGAAAGCCTAAGATGAACAATGTAGGCTATGTTACTCCTTTAGAAATATATTAGGAAAAGGTCCATGAATATAGGAACCCTAGATGCCCTGCATGTTTGAGGAAGGTCTAAGGAGAAATTTTCTAAAGGGGATAAAAAATAATGATGCAAGAGCATCTTGGGTTCTCTGGCAATCTTGCATCAACCAAAAAAATATTTCTATTTTTTGTTCATGTTTGGCAGTCCCTATTTTTCTAGTGGAGTTCCTTTGATTTGGCTTACCTTTGGTTGCGTACCTCATGGCATGTTCTTCACACTGTATTTGATCATCGTATGGGTTCACACCTTGATACATTTCTTCTAGAGGGATATTTATTCGATTTTGGCCTAGACCTATTTGTTCTTCACGTTTCACAACTTGATAGAGTTTTACGATCTCACAAACCTTTTCCTTGGATTGTGAACCTTCTTGGAATATCATTCATTGTTCATGGGGTTGTGGATGACCTCCCTTTGGGTGCACATTTCATTTTGTGCCTTTTTGGAGGAGTTCTTCTGGATATTGGCCCTAACCTATATTTTGTATTATGTTTTCTTACCTTGGAGAATGTGATTGATCTTGGCCAACTTGTTTGCATTGTGAATGTCTATAAATTGATGTAATTTATCTCTAGTGGGATAGATATTAGATAGATAACTTCTTTTAGGTTAGCATTGTAAACAATTCAATGTTCAATCTAGAATAAGGCTTATAGACCTAGAATATAAGCCTGTATATTGCTGGCCAATTGGATGTAATTTCATGAATTTGTGTTAATGTGAACCTCTGATCTTTTATTCTCTCTATCCCTTGTTTTTATTTGAATTAATATTTATGTTGTGTGACTCTTTCTATATGGTTGGACTGTTCTCATTCAAGATTCTCCATCTGTGACTACACCAAATGGTATTAGAGTGAGTTTTTGATTCTGTTGATGAAAATCATGGTTCCTAAGCTTGCGATGTCTTGAATTAATTTTGTGTGGGGTGGAAGAGTGAGGATCTAACCCACCATTGCATAGGACTTGCACAAAGGTGGCTCAAAGAGGAAATTCTAGAGGTGGAAGGAGAAATTTAGATCCAATTCTCATGGATATGTTGAGACAAATTGTAGCCATATTAGAATCTGTTGAAATGGCCCAGAGAAGAGGTTGACATATACAAGATGTAAGTGATAAAGAGAAGAAACAAATGAGGAACTAGCTGAAGGAGGCGAAGAAAACCTGAACCTAAAATTGAACAATGAGATGATAGGTTTATAAAATCCCTAACTAGGGCTAATGAAAGACCACATTTCAATCCACCTGATTATAATGGAAAGTTGTATTCATATGAACTACTTGATTGGATCACAAAGATGAAGAAATAATTTAATTATGAGGGTACTCATGATGATAAGAAGGTGAAGTATGTTTGCACAAAGCTGAGAGGACATGCATGTTTATGGTGGGAGCATTTATAGACTGATCGACAAAGAAGAGCCAAGGAAAAGATAAAATCATGGTATAGGATGGTGAAAAAATTGAAGGCTAAGTTCTTAGCTACTGATTACCAAGTAAGTTTGTTTAGAAAATTGAAAAAAATAAAGAAAATGGATCTTAATGTAAAGGACTATATCGAGGAATTTTATAGGTTGGATATCATATCTAGTCATACCATTGATGATGTTGAGAGGGTTTCAAGGTATCTTAATGGTTTAAGGACATCTATTCAAGATGAGACTAGTTTGGTTAAGTTACAAGTGTAGATGAAGCTTACCAATATGCCCTAAACGTTGAGGAGAAATTAAACAAAAGACATGAAAAAAGATAAAGAGGAAGAGGTGGAAGATTTTAGAGAGGAAGAAATTTTTTGGTGGTGGAAGATCTTCTATAGATCAGAACAAAGGAAAGATAGAGTCCAAAGAAGAGAGTTCATAGCGAAGGAATGAAAAAAATTTCCATAGAGGTAGTGGATCAAGTAGTTATAGGATACATGATATAATAATGTTTAGAGGGACTTGTTTAAAATGTGGTGGAGAAGGACACTGAGCCTTTGAGTTTACTCAAGGTAATTCAGATAAGAGGACATAAAATAAGGTTAGATCCGCTTATGTGGAGAAAGAGCGTATTGAATCTTTGAATCAACTAGAGGATGATAAATCCCTAATGGTGAGAAGAGTTTAATGTCATGAAGAGATAGATCAAAAACCATTTTTGAGAAAGATTTTTTTCAAGACAAGATGAAAATTTGAAGGTAAATGTTGCAAATTGATCATTAATAGTGGCAGTTCAGACAACCAAGCCTCTGAGGAGTTGGTGAGAAAGTTGAAGTTACAGAGATTATAGCCTCCAAAACCTTATTAGATATCATGGATAAAGGGTGTGTTGCAAGGTGTGCGCCCTTGGTCTCCTTGTGTTGTGCAGCACAATGATAGTTTATGACATGTCTTAACTGCTTCGTATGATTGTATAAGTCAAGTGGTTATATTAGGCATTAACAAGTCAATCTTTTGGTGCAATGACAACCAACAATTGGTATCAAAGCCAAGGTCATGGGTTCAAACCTTGCGCTTGTGCTGAGGGGGATTGGTGCAAGTTGTGTGCCCTTTGTTTCCTTGTGCTATGAAGTAGAATGGTGCTTCATGAAATGGGTTAAGCACCTCCCATGCTTGTATATGTGAAGTGGTTGCATAGGATATTAACAAGTTGATATTTTAGTGAAACGATAGCCAAAAGGATGACCATAAGGTAGTGACAAGTGAATAATGTTTGGTAAAATTAAAGATAGGATCTTATCATGATGAAGTTCTTTGTGATATTATGCCTATGAATGTGTGTCATATCTTGTTGGGTAGACCATGATAGTATGCTAGACAAGCTTTTCTTGATGGAAGAATGAATATGTATACTATTTTATAAATGGGATGAAACAAGTGTTTTTGCTTTTGATAGAGAATACTAAGAAAGAAATGTGTACCAATGTTAGAATTTGTTTGGTTTAAGGAAGGAAATTCTTGGATGGTTTGAAAAGTGACAATATGTGTTATGCTTTGATTCCTAAGAAGTGTAATTTGGAATCTGAAGAGGAACAACCTAAGGAAATAAAATAATTATTGATATAGTATGAAGAAATAATGTCATATAACGTGCCTGATGGATTACCACATGTGAGGACTATTAGTCATTGCATGGATCTAATCCTTACAACTAGTTTGACAAAAAAATATGTACACCGAATGATGCCTGTAGAGAAAGAGGAGTTGATTAGACAAGTGCAAGAATTATTGAAGAAAGGTTTGATCAGAGAGAGATTAAGACCTCGTGCAGTTCCTTCAATATTCACACCTAAGAAGAATGGATAATGGAGGATGTGTACTGATTCTAGAGCTATAAATAGGATCACAGTGAAGTATAGGTTTCCTTCGCCAAAGATGGATAATATAATAGATTTTTGTGTGGAGAAAAGTATTTTACAAAGATAGATTTGAAGAGTGGCTATCATCATATCATAATCAAAGAAGGGGATGAGTGAAATAATGCATTAAAGACAAATGGAGGATTTAATGAGAGGTTGGTAATGCCTTGTGGATTGACTAATGCACCTAGTAATTTCATGAGGTTGATGAATAAGGTATTGAATAAATTCTGGGGTATGTTTGTAATTGTTTATCTAGATGACATTCTAATTTTCAATAAGGAAAAGGAGGACCATTTGTTGCATCTGAGATAAGTTTTGCAGAGGTTAAGAGAGGATAAATTTCTAATAAATATCCATAAATATACTTTCATGAAGGAAGAAATTGTGTATTTGGGATTTTCAATCTTAGTAGATGGATTGAAGATGGACCCTGAGAAAGTTAAAGCAATTTTTGAGTGGCCTACACCTGAAAGCATTAGAGACGTAAGATAATTTCATGGTTTGGATAGTTTCTATTGAAAGTTCATTAGAAATTTTAGTTTAGTTTGTAGTCCTATGATTGAGACAATGAGAGGAGATAGAAAGGATTTTAAATGGACACGTGGAGAAAATAAGAGTTTTGAATTGTTGAAACAAAAGGTGATTGAACAACTCGTGTTATGTTTACCCGATTTCAATAAAGTATTGCAAGTGGACTGTGATACAAGTGGGAGTGAAAATAGAGCATTATTAACTCAAGAAGGTAGATATATTGCTTATTTTAGTGAGATTTTGAATGATGCAAAGAGAAGATATTCATTTTATGCTTAGGATTCTATACCATAATTCAAGCCTTGAAGAACTAGAGACATTATCTATTGCCAAAGGATTTTGTGTTGTATAGTGATCATAAAGCATTGCAATATTTGAATAGTCAAAGTAAGTTGAATCGAAGACACGTGAGATGGGTAGAGTTCTTGCAGAGTTAGAATTTTGTGTTGAAGGATGGAAGAGGTATTTCAAACAAAGTTGTTGATGGTTTGACTAGAAGAAGGAATTTATTGATAGAGATGAGACTTGAGGTGTTGGGATTTAATGAGTTGAAGAAATTTTATGAGGATGGTCCTGATTTTGCAGAGCCTTGGAAAGATTACAGAGAACCTATTGTTTCAGACAGAAGCAAATGGTTAGATTATTTCATTCAGGAAGGTATGTTATTTAGAGGAATTCAGTTGCGTATACCTATGAGTTCAATGAGAGACAATCTGACTAAGGAAAAATATTGTGGAGGATTAGCTGGACACTTTGGAATTGATAAGACAATGGCCTTGGTAAGTGAGAATTTTTTTTGGCCTTAGATAAGGATGCCAAGAAATTTTTTCAGAGTTGTATAATTTTCCAAGTTTCTAAGGGAAGTAGTTAGAATATTGGATTATATACACCTTTGACAATACTAGAGAGACCTTGGGAAGACATTAACATGGATTTTGTACTTGGGTTGTGTAAGATCCAAAGAGGTAATGATTCTACATTTGTGGTAGTGGATAGATTTTAAAATATTGCACGGGTTACCTAAGAGCATTATTTCAGACATAGATACTATGTTTGTTGGTTACCTCTGGAAAACACTTTGGTAGAAGATGAAGACTGAATTGAATTTTAGTTCTACATTTAATCCACAGACAGATGGACAAACATAGGTAGTAGATAGGAGTTTGGGGAACTTGTTAAGGTATTTGGTTGGAGAGAAAATTGGGAATTGAGATTTAGTCCTAGTACAAATAGATTTTGCATATAATAATTTAGTGAATACAAGTACATGGAAGACACCATTTGAGATATTTATTGGGATGGTATTTGTCCTTGCTAATAAATTTTTTATTTCACTTTGTAATCCATTATATAAATAACAAATAAGTAACAAAAGTTGGGTAAACTACAATCAGTTTCCCTCTCAATTGACGTATAACCCCCTTTCAATAATATTAAATCAATAATTCTATGCTAAGAAAATATATGAATATACCTTAACCAAAAACTAATTAAGGTAAGCTAACATTCACAGATAGCCATGAAATGAATGCGATCTTAAGAATGAATAATTTGCAGAAAAATAGAGCACACTGAATCTACTTTATTTGTCAATAACTTTACTAAAATGAGCTTATAAACCAACCATATCCATTGAGATACATGATAGATTCTCCTAAAGATAAACAATCACTACGCTAAAAGATAAATTCACATAGAAATCCACTTTTATCAACTCAAACACACAAATTTAAGTCTGTAATGATCATTCATTAACTATATTAACAGATAAAATATTTTCTTTTGTAAAATTATCACATATCAAAATATAAGTATTAAGTCTATATGCTCCCAAAATTTCTCAGACCTTTTCAATGTCTTTTTAAAATATATAACTAGCCAGAACACGACTAATTGTCTTTGAAACTTAGAGTTGCATAAATCTGCCCCAAAGTAAACTTCAGTTTCTATGCAACTAAAAGAAAACTAAACTAAGATATATCTAAAGATCTTAATAACCAAAAAAAATAAATCCGATGGCAGGATCATAGTTGTGATGTTGTGGGATCTCTTGATTTGTTCTGCCCTGCAGAAGTGACACATTGCGTCTTCCACTCTAAATGTGCGATGAAGAAGTTTTGAATTACAAGCCCAATATGAGTAGTATATTGCTTCCAAACTTCCTTATCTCACCTAAATTGTACCACTTTATTCACATGATTATCCAACTGATTAATACAGAGAACTAACGAAGATTCAATTTTAGCTACTCTAGAGAAATCCTCCATCGTTAGAGCCTTTGCTTCTTTAACATATTTAATATTTTCCTTCAAATATTGAATTCTGTTATTAGCATCTTCCACAATTTTACCACCGTCCTTCAAGCATTTAACATTGATGCATTTTAAATCATTTTGTATTGATAAGGTGAGCTCTGTCAATTTCTTTAGCAACTTAATATATTCTTCATATCCCTGTTTCACTATCAAATTCCTCCATTCAATTCTCTTCTTCCATACATATAATACATTATCATCTAGATCAACCACTACTTTCTCTACTAGGAACTTGATCACACCGTACTTTTGGATTTCATTCATTTGGGAAACAACTACCATCCACTTGGCTTCTTCTTTCTTCCAAGCTACAATTTCTAATTCCAGCTCTTTGATAAAAATCATAGTATCATCGTATACTTTTCTTAGATCACTGATGTATTCAGTACCTCACCGAATTAACCCTTCCAACCAATCATTGAAGACTTCGGATACCATCTTTCTCCTTTGGATTTGATCGATAATTTTATGGTTAATTGGGGATTTCAGATCAAAAGTCACAAGTAACTGACACAAAGGTTGTGGACTAGGATGATGAATAGCCTCAATATATTCAACCATCTGACACAATGTATGTTTCAATTCTTTTTTATCCCTCTCATCCTTCTAAGTCCTATCAAGCATATTTTTGGTTGAACTTTCCAAGTGGTGTGCATATACAACCTATGAATGATGCAAGAGCATCCTTGTGTTGTTGGAAATCTTGCATCACCCAAAAATATTTCCTTTTTGTTGTTTTCTAGTCTGTTCCAGTTGGACAATTTTTGTGTTTTAGGTAGCGATCGTCTGAGTTGGCTCGATAACTTATGTGAACCTTATGGTGTGTTGTAGACATCATGGATAACCTTTTTCTAGCTTCGCATCATGTTTTATTCCTTCTTGGAGAAGATATCTTAAGATTGGTCCAATCCTATTTTGTTCTTCCTGTTCCTATGGCTAGGTTGGCATGATTTGGCTTTCAATGGAATTCATGATCAACGATGCTAATTGGCACATTTTATGATGATATTATGCTCATGGATGACCTACTCATGTGATCATGCTTCATTCCATATCAATTTGGAGGTGTTCTTATGGATTTGGGTCTTGACCGATAGATTGTAATACATTTTATTCTTCTTGGAGAATGTGATCTTTTATGGATGACTTGTGGCTTGTGATCTTGTATATATTTATAGTGTTGGCTTCTTAGTAGATAGTTCTTAGGATATAACCTTGGATGGTTAGCATTATGGTAAGGTATATGTTTTTTTGTAATCAGGCATGTCTATCGAAAGCTTGTAATCTGGATGTTGCAGACATGTATGATGTAAATCTTTGACAATGAAGAATATGAAGGCCTATGAGGCATGTTGATTGTTAACCATTGAGTTCTTAATGATCTTGTGTTGGTTTTTTCTACTGTGTTGACACTTGGTGCATAGTTGGACCATCTCCATTAGGGAAACTCTAACTGTGACTGCATTCGTTAATAAGCTCCAAGATCAACCTTTTCTACTATGAAATATTTTGTTGTAGGATCCTCAATTTCTTTATCTGTCAAGGGATAAGCCACCTCTGCAATCCAATTTCATGGATTTGGCTCATAGTCTACTCTGGAGGCAGTCTTTAACTTTTTAGAGTTGGGGGTATTCCCCAGACACTTTCTAACCATATCTTCCATGGGAAGAGATATCATAACCACATTTCTCTTTTTTCTAATAGAGGCCTCCAACCACTAAGGAGTACTAACCAAGTCACTCTTTCTTGTAGGAGCCTGGCTTGGTGTCACATTCAACACTACCATAGTACTTGTGGAATCTGACATGCTTTTAGATTGCTTTCCTGTGTCAATACTTTCTACCAGGGGTACTTTTGAGCTCTAGTCTCCCATTGTATTATCAATCTCCTTAATGGTATCTAAGTCCACAATCACTTTCTTATCATAGCTCTTCTTTCTTTTTCTCTTACTTCTTGATTGATTATCACAAGCAAGTGAATGATTTAAAAATGGCTTCTTTGATTTCTTAGTAATTAGACCTTAAATTTTTACCTTGATAGTACCTGCAGCACAAGTGTTAATAGGTTATTTCGAAGAAATAATATGAGCCTGTGTGGGGAATCATCATTTATGTTTCTCAATGTTTCTAAACCACTAATTTACATTTTTCCTGATCTCAAGTCTCTTAACCATTTTTCAGTCTTCCTTACTACTAGGAAAGTTCAGATTTGAATCTAATTTTATTCATCTTTCTCCCAATCAATCGTAGGTATAGGATGCCCTTGTACCTTTTCACTATACTCCTGATCTATTACATATTTTCCATCATCCCCGATTCCAATAATGTTCATCTTCAAATTGAGAGTGACAATTTGGTTCAAAGTTAACCTTGACCATAATCTTCTTCTAACTTTAAATTCTTTACAACAGTTCTCCCAGAAATCTTCCAACTGAGGAATATGCAAAAAATATTCCCCTAAGTTCAAATGAGCTTGTTCAAAACCTTTACTATCAAAATTTTTCCTATCTCTATAATATTGCGGATTGAACTTATTAAACTACATTTCCAATTTTAGGGAATCTAAGAATGATATGTATATGTAATGACCCACTTCAATAAGGAACACAATGCCTAATTTTTGTTGTGCTCTAAACTTATTGTCAATATGGGCCAATTGCCTACATACTTCAATTAATACAAAATAGTCTAGGGCATATCGTGGTAACTTGATTGGTTCACCTTCAAAACCACCAACTCTAATATATGTAAACCCTGGGAATTGAATAAGTAGCTACCATAGGTGCTCACCAATTGCTTGGATTCATCTGACATTCATTTATTAACATTCAATTCCAATTCAAGAACCAATCTTCCAGTAAAGACATCATTGACCCTTCTATAATTCTCATGACTCCTCTTCATTTGTAAGTGAGGGTAATATTCATAAATTTTCATCTCATCTACCCATGGCTCATGATATAGCCCTTGTCATTTCCTTGTGCATACTAAATATTAGAAGAGGTATGAGGACATATAAAAATTCTTATTCCTGAGGTAATTACTTAAACCCTCATGTAATCTTTCAGCTATAATTTCAGCCTAGTCTAAGTATTGCTCTCCTTTCAAAATTACTTGTATGAGAAAGTACATCCAATCCTCCCAAAAAAATGCTTGATGGCTACCCTTGAGTCTATGTAACATAATTATAATATCCCTAATCTCATTTATGAGGTTTTCTCTAATTAAGGGTTTGGGAAATCTTGAACCACCTTTTTGAAATTTTAGAAGCTAATTTTTGGCAAGCACACTTTTGTATTTAGCCTTTTTCTCAAAGAAGAAATAGTAAGATGTGGAAATATTCTAGTCTACGTAGGGTTCCTTTGGTAGGATTTCCATGAAGACCATTATAGTTTCTCTGTTGATTGGTAACAATAGACCACTATTTGCAGACCTAATACATATGTGTTATGAGTCATACCTATTCATACATTCAAATATTTGTTCTAGGCATTGCATTGCAGTGGGAAAAGAAGCTACCTCTATAAGGCCACTATCGAATACTTTATGCATCATCGAGGAGTCTGTAGGGTTTTTATCTCTTTCTAAAAAGTTTTCTAAACTAGAATGAGCTAATGAAGTGTCCCCAAATTATGGTAAGGAACACACAAGACCGTAACTCTGCCCTAAACTTTGACAAGTGAGTCTCATGGTGAGTTTTTAACAGACAATAAATAAAATAATGTACCCAACAAAGAAATGCAGGAAATTCAAATAACTCCCTTCTGCAACAAAAAAATAATGATGGTGATAGGAAGTTTCAGAACTCACTTGTCATGGAAACCCAATTCCCTGCTAACTCTGAAGAAGAGAAGTCCTTACCTCCAACGCCATTTTTCTTACTTGATAATTTTGGATTTTTGATGAAGAAAAAACTTATTTGATGTCTATAATAAGGAACAAAATCCAAATACAATATTACCATACTTCAATCATCAATTCATTCATACCTGATTATTCTTCAAATGACATAATTCTAACACTTGCACTAATTATTAGTCACTTCCACATAAGGCCTTTACCATGTATTTATTACCTTCCATTAACGCAAATTTAAAAATATAAATCTCTGATATGCCCAGAATATTCCTCTTTCCATAACTGTTTCCTTTCATTCATTACCCGCCTTTATATTTTTTTTGTGCGCAATTACCTTTGAATCGGGAAGAAAAGGTACAAAGGTTCAAGTTCACCATCCACCGATATCCCTTTATATATTTTAAAATTGCACTTGACCAAGACTCAGGGTTCGGGAAAATTAGAAAACATATACACAAGGGATGAACCTCAAACCAATGAAATTTTGAACTTTACATACAAGTTCAATCGGGGGGTTCAAAGAAAAAATATCTTGGTAAACAAAGGCCTAAAATGAGAGGACTTTCAATTGATAAAACAAAGACCTAGAAGAATAAAATACCAACCAAGAGGAACTAATGTACTCTAAATTTTCTTGAAAAGGGGATTATATGGAAAATTTAATATGAGAAAAAATAGTGGTAACAAATCCTAAAGGAGTATCAGAGTCGAGGGATATCAATCATGAAGTTAAGAGAAGTGTAGAAGTAGAGATGTTTGCAGATCACATGAAGTCCTTACATGATCAAGTGAAATTGAATTTAGGGGATATGAATCATAAGTACAAGGAGAGTGTAGATGAAAAGATCAGACACAAGAACCTCAAAGTAGGAGATGAAGTGATGGTATATTTGAATAAAGGTAAATTTCTTGTTGGAACATACAATAAGTTGAAGATGAGGAAGTTTGGACCTTGTAAGATCTTAAAGAGATTTGATTCAGAGAATGCATATGAAGTTGAGTTTCCAGAGGACATGGACATATCACCTATATTCAATGTTATAGACCTATATGAGTTCCATGAGACAAATTTTAGTGAAGACATAAGGTGAGATGTGGAACAGTAGTATCCTAAGAAGTAGATGGAAATAATAGAAGAGATTTTGGATAGAAGAACTAGAAGAAGCACTAGAGGCAGACACTATAAAAAATATCTTGTCACATCGAAGGATAAACCAATTGAATATTAGTTTCTCTTTAATTGACACCCTTCATGGGAGGGAAATTAGTTTCAAATCAAAACAATTTGAGATACAGAGGATCAAGCTTGCAAATAAAGTTGCAGACCTAGCTTTCCTAAAAAGGTGTCGTGACTCCAAGTTAATCC
>MU227873.1:287462-314754 GCA_018584345.1 Thuja plicata | reverse complement strand
TTTAGTTTATTTTCACTTTTATTTATGTTTTTTATTATTTTCTTTGTTTATTGTGCCCTTTAACCTCTCTCCTTCCACCCCTTCCCCTCTTTTAACCTGTTTAGGTCTGCAACTTTACTCATTTTTCTTGTGCTCTCTTATTGCTCATCCTGATGATGGATCACGGAGTGTGATTTGAAACGTTGATGCAAAAAATTCATAACACAATCGAATCCAGAAATTGTTAAGTTGTTACAATTGAATATTCTTCATGGATTTATCGACGCGAGGCTAATCATCTTGGCTTTCCTTTAGCCCCAGAAAAGTGAGAGGCTCACTTTTCAATAACCCCGTGTGTCTAATGTAGGAGCATATTGGGTTCTTTGGAAATCTTGCATCAACCAAAAAAATATTTCTATTTTCAGTTGTTCCTATTTTCCAGTCCCTATATTTTCAGTGGCATTCCTTCAATTTGGTTAACTTCATTTGTGTACCTCATGGCATGTTCTTCACATTGTGTTTGATCATCATTTGGGTTTACACATCGATCCATTTCTTCTTGATGGATATTTATTCAATTTTTGCCTGGAACTATTTGTTCTTCACGTTCCATGACTTGATGGATTTTTTCAATCTCACTATCCCTTTCTTTAGATTGTAAACCTTCTTGGCATATCATTCATGTTTCGTAGGGTTGTGGACAAACTTCCTTTGGGTGCATGTTTTATTTTGTGCTTTTTTGGGGGAGTTCTTCTCATTTTGGATCCTGATCTATAATAGGTATTACATTTTCTTACTTTGGAGAATGTGATCGGTCATGGCCAACTTGTTTGCGGTTCAAATGTCTATAAATTGATGTAATTGATCTCTAGTTGGATAGCTCTTAGATAAATAACCTCTTTTAGGTTAGTATTGTAAAGAATTAAGAGTTCAATATGGAATCAGGCCTGCATGCCTGGAATGTAAGCCTACATGTTGCTGGCCAATTGTATGTAATTTCATGAATCTATGTTAATGCAAAACTTTGATCTTGCATTCTCTCTATCCCTTATTGTTATAGTAATTACTATTTCTGTTGTGTGACTCTTGCTACACGGTTGGACCATTCTCACTGAGGATTATCCATCTATGAAAATACAAAATAAGGATAAGTTAAAGGAACATTCTAAGACTTCCAAAAGAATTAGAAGTATGGAAAAATAGGACACATGAATGAGTATTAGAAAAATAGAAAAATCACTAAAGCTTCTATGAAGAATTCCTCCAATAGTGGTGGTCACATCCTTTATTTTATTTTTTTTGACTCTATTAGTAATGGTTCTTGGCTTGTTGTTTCAAGTGCCTCCTCTCATATGACTCTTCACAAAGATTGGTTTTTCACATACACATAATATGATGGAGGTGGAATTCTTCTCATTTATAATAGTTTAGAAAATATTCTTGGTAAAGGAAAGGTAAAGTTTTGTTTTGGCGAGGAGAGAATTTTAATCATTGATAATTTTTTATATATTCCAAAACTTTCAAGAAGTTTACATTCTATTTCCAAGTTAAGTGATTCTATAATGCATGTGTTATTTGATAAGTTTGGTTGTAGGTTGATAAGGGGAGTTCAATGATTACTAAGAAATCTCAAATAGGGACTTTGTTTAAGCCACATTCCTACACTCTTTGTAATTCAACATATGTAATCAGGACAAAAATTCTTGTATGTTGTGGCACCATAGTTTAGGTCACATTGGTGAAAAAGATCTTAATATCATTCTAGATAAGAAACTAGTTGATAGTATTTCTAAATACTTCATTGGTAAAAGTGATTTATCTGAGAATTTTGTGTTTGGTAAACAAAACAGTCATCATTTCCTAAAGGATTTTATAAGGCCAAGGGCCCTTTAGAGATTATTCATTTATATTGTATGTGGTCCAATGGATCCCGACTCTTTGAATAGATCTTGGTATTATGTTTCTTTCATTGATGGTGTCTCAAGATACACTTGGAATTTATTGTGCATTCAAAATCTAAAAGTTTTCACTTATTTTAAGGAATATAAAGCCTTGGTTGAAAATAAATCAAATAATATATACAAGTACTTAGATCTACCGATGGGGAAGAATATTGCTCAATAAATTTGGTGAATTTCGCAATAATTTAGGAATTGTTAGGAAAAATACTACACCTAATACTCCCCAACAAAATGAGGGAGTAGAAAGAATGAACCATACATTAATGGAAAGAGCTAGGAACATTTTAATTAGTTTTAAGATTATCTAATTAATATATCATCTTGTTCAAATATTATTGATACAACACCTTTTGAAGGGTAGTTGGGTAAAAATTCTCTAGTTTCACATTTAAGGGTCTTTGGTTGTGAGGTTTATGTTCATGTGCCTCAAGAGAAGTTATTCAAATTGGATACAAAATCTCAAAAATGCATCTTTGTAGTTTATTATTAGAAGATGAAATGTTATAAGATTTGGAATCCTCTAACCTATAAAATTATCTTTTGTAGAGATGTGATTTTTAGGGAATTTAGATCCAACTTAGATGAAGAACAATCAAAGGAAAATATAGATACATTGCACTTTGAAACTAATCAAGAAGACACACATTTAAAAGAAAAAAGAGATGGACTAGAGATGAAGAATCAAGTGAAAGTTCTGAAGAGTTTGTTGTAATAGAAGAAGTTGAGAATAATGAAGAATGTGAGGAAGAACCTCTTACTGCACCTTTTAGAAGGTCCAGAAGACAAAAAAATCTAGTTGACAGGTACAACTCACCAAATTTTTGCTGTAAATTTTCTTTGCTAAGTACTAATGATATACATAGTTCTTTTAGGGAGGCTCTCTCTTCTAAGAAAAATGAGTCTTGGATGAAGGTCATGGATGATGGCTTTGATTAGTTGTGACACCTAGGATCTTTTTCGTTTTCCCAAAGGAGGGGAGCCTATTGGATACAAGGTATTTAATAATAATTTTGGTGCAAACAATTAAGTATTGATACAATGCTAGACTAGTAGCCAAGGGATATTCCTTGATATTATTTCCTATTGTTAAGATAACCTTTATTATATTCCCATTATCTATTTTTGTTTCTTGTGATTTTGAGATTGAGAGAATGGATGTTAAAACTTATTTCTTAAATGTGGATTTTGAAGAAGATATTTATATGTGATAACCTAACTATTCTATTTTGAAAGGAAAATAGCACTTGGTTTGTAGGTGAAAATAATTATGGTATGGTTTGAAGTAGTCATCCAGTATGTGGTACCAAATAATGATTTATTCGCATTAAAATTGGGTTACGTTAGAAGACAATATGGTCATTGTGGCTATTTTAAGGTTTCTCATGATTAGTAGTTGATTATTGTCTTATGTTTTGATGACATGGTGTTTATTGGTAACAATAAGGTGATGATTAGAGAGATCAAAAATCATATTTCTATCATGTTCATATGAAGAACTTGGGAGAAAATAAATATATTCTTGGGATGGAGATCAGTAGGGATAAATTCACATAAATATTTGGTTAAGTCAAACTAAATGTGTTGATATTATTTTGTAATTGTTTAAAATGAGAACTATAAAATAGTAAGTATTCCATTTCCAGTTGGTATTAAGTTGAGTTTAGACACGTGTCCTAGAATCATAATGATGATGTTGAAGAGGTGTTTAATTTTAATTATGCTAGTGCCATTGGTAGTTTAATGTATGAAATGATTTTCACTAGATTAAATTTATCCCAACCAATGAGAGTTATAAGTAGGTATATTTTCAACCTAGGTAAAGAGTGTTGGGATTTTTAAAAAATGGTATTTAGGTAATTGAAAGGTACTTTTAATTACTATTTGGTTTATCATGGTACTAATGATGTGGATAAGTCATTGGACATATAGGGTTTTGTTAATGCAAATTGAACATGTGACTTAGATAGTCAAAGGTCCACTTGTGGCTATGTTTTTACTTTGTTTTGAGGTAGAGTGAGTTAGATGAGTAAAAGGAAATCTACAGTTGTGTTTTCCAACATTGAAGAAGAGTATATAATTATTATACTTTCCTATAAGAAGGAAATGTGGTTTCATAGAATTGATAATAGTTTTCAATTTTATTCTAGGACAATGAGAATCAGATGTGACAATTAGAGTGTCATAGGTTTGGCAGAAAATCCTATGCATCATGCTCACATTAAGCATGTTGATGTTTAGTATCACTTTTTGTGAGAGATGGTTAAGAATGGACAAGTCTTGATTAAAAGAGTAGAAAATTTGGATAACATTGTATATTCTCGCACAAACCTAGTGACTATGGATAAGTTCTCTTAGTTCAGGAAGGCCATGGGCCTTGATCACTATACATAATTTTATTTATATATATATTTATCTATGGGGTAATTTATATGTAAGATGTAAAGAGGGAGAATGTTAGGATTTAGGTTCCATCAAACTTGTAAATTATTTTATTATTTGTTCCCCTAATATTATTTTTAGTTTACCCATAAAAGGTGAAATTGTCTAATCAACGGTGGTGAAAGAACTCATGAAAAGATTAAGTTACTATTACCATTTGCATCTAGGAAAGAGGTCAAAATAGTTAGGCGTCATCTTTGGAATATCCTATTTTAAGGTATTTGGTAACTTTTAAGGAGTTGTAAGTGCACGTATGATGAAGCTGATAGTCATCATGAGTTAATATGGCAACATTTATGATAGAAGGCTATAAGTCAATATAAGGGGCCCAAATCGGCTTTATAAGTATTAAGCATTACATGAAAATGACCACATTATAAGTGTGTGAACAAATATAATTTATTATTGGTAGCTCATAAACTAGCTTATAGGTTATTGAGACAAGCTCACAAGGGTTCTAGCATGCTTATGGTAAATTGTGATTCATAATGGTGGATAGGTATAAATGGAGATATTGATGTCTTATGTTGGAAGTGTTATAGTGCAAGATGTTGATTAAGAACTTGGTCATGCTTTAATCCATATTGTTAAAGATTATTAGTTATTAGGAATCACTTAAGGGAACCATGATAGGGTATGAGATAGGAATCTTTGAATTTTCATTTTTTCTTAAAAAATTAAATAATACAACTCTATAAGCTATATCTTTGTTTGAAATGGATATTAATGCATAATGATTTATTACACTATGTGTTATTTATTTCCCTATGGTTTCTCTTCTATATTATTCTTGTTATTTTAGTTCCATGAAGAGGGTTTCTTGAGTGACTGTGAAACATATGGGTATAGGAATCCACGTATTTTCCTAGAGATATATATGTTAGGATAATTACTTGTGACTTTGATCCAATTTAGAAGTGGGTATGTAGGAAATCCTTGGGTGATGGTGTTGGAAATGAGTTGAGTAACTGAGAGGGGAGGGGTGAATTAGTTACCACAAAAACAAATCCAAGTCCCTTAGATGTCTGAAACAATTTAATCACTTTTGCTTGGTTAACACAGATATTTTACTATCACTTGGTTAACATAGCAAATCTTAAGATATTAACTCTGATTATCTTTAGTAATTAATTTCAGAAACATAAACCATAAAGAAAAATAAATGTACAAAGATAACACCAAGATTTAACGTGGAAACCCAATATGGGAAAAATGACCAATTGCAACTAGTCACTGTTTTTCACTCTTCTAAAGTTATCCCTGTTAGGAAACAACCCTGTTAAAGGTTACAATAACACCCTGTTAGGTGTGACCCTGTTAGAGGATTTAATCACCCTATAAGGATTCACCTTATGAGAGGTCTTTAAACACTTCAATGTAGAAATGTCACCTTGTGAGAGGTTTTACAAAATTCTGTTAAGTCTACTATGTTAAGAGATTTTGATCATTGCTACAATTGCTAGAAAGAAACAATGGATTGACCTGTTTTGATAAGCAACTGTCTTGGCTAATTCATATCTCTATTCTAGATTAAATACTTGATTCTCACTGATCGGATATTCTGTTGCAGTCCTCTATGTTACGTCCTCAATCAGAATCTCATCTGATTTCGCCTTCACTCTTCATATCACTTGTACACTTCCACACACTATCTCTCTATATTCAATCCAAACTTGACCTTATATATATATGATAAGCCTTGTCAATTCATCCTTAATATACTTCCAAATAAATAATAAAACTCATGTCTGTTAGCTGCATATAACCAATAATCCATAAAATATACTCTTGTTAGTCGGTTGACACTAACTATTTAACTCGATCAACACTGAAATCCTTCAACGCCTGACCAACACTATAATGCTTGAGTGAACTCAGTTAGAATTTGAAAAACACTTTGGTCCTCTTCAATGCCCGAGAGTAGTTGGCATAAACTGACTGTGCTCGGATAGGATTAGACATTTGTGTAAACATCACTATACTTGTGTAAACATCAATGACAATACACAATTGAATAATTGTCATCAACAATCTGCCTCTTTGGCATTGATGGCATCACAACATGTCATAATAAAAATAATTATAGAGCATCAGACATAAGAATTAAAATTTTATTAATGTCCTTAGCTTCATTTTGATTCTCATCAAATTTTATTAACTTTTTTAGCTCCATTCTGATTCTTATCCAAAAACTCCCTCTGTCATCAATCTCTCCATCAGTAAGCTTTATGACATATAGTAATCTCTCCCTCTTTCACTAATCATTATGAAATATAGTAATCTCTCCCTCTTTGAAAACCAATGACAAAGACACAAACTGACATATCCAGTGAAGTTTTAATGTACCTTTTTGTAATGATTCATATGAAATAAGCTCTAAATATCAGCATCAACATGTTAAGTCTATTATGTAGCTCGGTTGATGCATCACTAACCTGTGTTTTAGTGAGCCTCAGTTAGGGGAATTACCCCTAGCTTTCCTCTAAGATACAAAAATACATCCTTAGGTAATGGTTTTGTGAATATGTCTACAATTTTTTCTTTAGTATTCACATATTCCAATCTTACTTCCTTGTCCTAAACCAATTCTCTCAAGAAATGATACTTTATTACAATATGTTTAGTCTTAGTATGCATCACAGGGTCCTTTGAAATGTTAATAGCACTGGTGTTTTCATAGTAGATAATAATTGGTTCTGTGATTTCCACCTTCATACTTGACAATGGTTGTTTGAAACATATGATGTTTGAACTATTTACTGCTGCAGCAACATACTCTACTTCTATTGTAGACTGAGAAGTACAGTTACGTTTCTTGCTTGTCTAGGAGACTAACCTCTTGCCAATAAATAATGCTCCTCCACTTGTGCTCTTTCTATCATCAACACTTCCAGCCCAATCAACATCAGTAAATGTATTCAAATCAAAGTTTCCTCCTTTCTTATACCATAATCCATAATCTTCAGTACCCTTAAGATATCTCAAAATCCTTTTGATTGTCATTAAATGATTCTCTCTCGGATTGGCTGAAAGCCTTACAACAATACCAACTGCTAATGCAATATTAGGTCTGGTGTGAAAAACATATTGAAGTTTACCAATCATGGATCTGTAGGTAGTCTGTTTTACTTCCTTTGAATCATCATCCTTGGACAGCTTATGTCCAGTAGGCATAGATGTTCCAACTGGTCTGGAGTCTTCCATCCCAAATTTATTCATTATCTCTTTGATGTATTTAGACTGGGTAATGTAGATACCATCCTTCATCAGATAAACTTGTAAACCAACAAAGAATTTGATTTCACCAAACATAGACATCTCAAATTCCTTACTCATGGATTCTAAGAATGCTCTGCATAATTCATCATATCCAGTAAACAATATGTCATCAAAAAATATTTTTGCTAATAGTATCTTGTTCTGGGGTCCTTCTTTGATATAGAAGCTACTATTGTCATTAGTTCTTTGAAATCCAATGCTTATCAAGTAACCATGCAGTCTTTCATACCAGGCTCTAGGAGTTTTCTTCAGTCCATACAATGCTTTTGTAATTTGCAAACCATATTCCTTTTGTTAGGAGCTACAAAACCTCCAGGTTTCTCAATGTAGACTTCCTCTTCAAGAATTCGATTCAGGAATGCAGATTTTACATCCATTTGATATACTTTGTATCCTTTTGTGTGCAACATATGCCAGAAGAGTTCTGACTCCTTCAAGTCTTCCAACAGGAGAAAAATTCTCAACATAATTAATACCCTCTTCTTGAGTATATCCTTTACATACTAATCTTGCCTTGTTTCTAGAAACTTCTCCTTTTTCATTCATCTTGTTTCTGAAAACCCACTTAGTACCAATCACATTCTTATCTTTTGGTCTAGGTAAAATAGTCCAGATTTTGTTATTTTCTATATGCTCAATCTCTTCATTCATTGCTTCGATCTAGCTTTCATCATTCAATGCATCTTTAATAGTTCTAGGTTCAATTTCACTAAGAAAACATGTACCTTTAATTTTGTTCCTTGTTATTACACCTTCTGTCTAATCTCCAATTATTTTTTTAGGTGCATGATACCTTCTGACATATTTTGCAAGTACAAGATCCTTCCTTCTTGATTCTAGGCTTGTTCCACTTGGTTCACCATGCTCAAAAGTTATGTTATGTTCTTCTGTCTGATACTTGGGTTCCACTATCTGAGACTCAGGTGCCTCTGTCTGAGACTCGAGTACCTCTGTCTGTGACTAAGTTCCCTCTGTCTATGACCAAGTCTCTTCTATCTACAACTCAGTTTCCTCTACCAGCATCTCAGGTTGCATAGGTTGTAACTCAGGTTGAACTGTTTGAGTTTGTGCAGATGAATTCAATGGTTGACAGGGATGTTTTCCAATCACCATTTATTGTTTCTTCGGTATAGTATCAGGTTCATAATATACAAATTTTCTATAATCCTGGGGCTCTTTACTGCTATGTTCTTCACCTCTTTCTGAAAACTCATCAATCCTTACATGCAGACTTTCTATGAATTTATGATTAGAAAGATTCAAACATTTATATGCTTTGCTTTTACAGGAGTAGCCTAGGAATATACCTTCATCACCTTTTACATCAAATTTTCCATTTCTTGCTTCCTTCAAGATGTAACATTTACTTCCAAATAATTTGAAATAATGAACATTAGGTTTATAGCCATACCATAATTCAAAAAGTGTCTTCTCAGTACCTTTCTTCAGTTGAACTTGGTTTAGGGTGTGAATTTTAGTGTTGATGGCTTCCTTCCAGCATTTGGTAGCAACATTCTTTTCAATCATCAAGGTTCTTGCACAATCCATAATGGATCTATTCCTTCTTTCTGCTATACCATTATGTTGTGGAGTACTTGGGGCACATACTTATCTTTTGATTCCTCTTTCATTGCAGAATTCATTGAATTCATTAGAAATGAATTCTCCTCCTCTATTAGATCGTAAGCATTTAAGTTTCTTTCTTGTTTCTTTTTCAACTCTGACTAGGTACCATTGGAACTTCAGAAAAGCTTCTGATTTTTCTTTGAGAAACATCATAGTAATCATCCTGGAATGATCATCAACAAATAGAATGAAGTACTTCTCACCTGTGTAGATTTTTGTTCCAATTGGTCCACATAAATTAGTATGTACCAATTCCAAAACTTCTTCTATATTGTAGTTATTTCTCTTGAAGCTAGTTTTTCCCATCTTCCCAATTTGATATTATTTGCATATTTCTAGTTTAGGTTTCTTCAGAATAGGAATTCCTCTTCCTCTTTTGTTCTTGCTTATGTTAACCAGGTTGTCAAAGTTCACATGACATAACCTTTTATGCCATAACCCACTTTCTTCTACTTGTGCAATAAAATATGAACTTTCATTGAGATCAAGATAAAATAGATTACCTTTAGTTTGTCTGCCAATTCCAACTAGGTTTCCCTTACCATCCAGGAGCTTGGCCTTACCATTCATGAATTATACCTTGAAACCAATGTTTTTTAGCTATGCCACACTTAGTAGATTGTGCCTTAGTCCTTCAACCCAATAAGCATTATCACATTTGATTCCTTTAGTTAAAGCAATACAACCTTTACCTTTCACATCATGGGGTTCATCATTCCCAAAACTGACACTCCCACCATCATAGTTCTCAAGATGTTCAAATTTGGTTTTATCACCAATCATGAGGTGAGAACAACCACTATCAATTATCCAAATTTCATTCTTGCTAATATGAGAATATAGTGTTGTCTTTTCATTATCTTCATTATCTGACTCATCCTTAATAGCAATATAAACCATTTCATCTTCATCTTCATCACTATCAGAATCTTTATCAATGTAGCAAGATTTCTTACCTTTGTCTTTGTAGCTTTTGTAATCTTTCTTGCCTTTATAGTTGTTGAAGTTTTTCTCACCTGTTTCTTCCTTGTTTGGAAACTTAGCAACAATGTGACCAACCTCATCACATGAAAATAAAATTAATGGTATTAGTGCTTTGTACTATCCTTTTCCTTTTGCATCTCTCCTTGCAAGTAATGCTTCAATGATTTCCAGATCTTCATTATCATTGTCACTGTCAATATTTTTTCCTTTCATCTTTCCAAGGTTTAATTTAGCTTTGAATGCAGACTCAAGATTTCCAAGATAAGGAGAGTAATTGTCAAAGTTATCCAACTCAAAAGTTGATAACCTTCCAATTAATCCATCTAGAGTTATACCATTACTATATCTCATTTCTTGAATAGATGAAACTCTAATTGCATAGATAGGAAGTAAAGTCCTTAATACCTTGCTAACCACTGTTGTGTCTTCAATTACTCCACCTGAAGCTCTGATGGCACTGACACTTTTCTTGATTATTTCACTATATTTTGTAATGTCCTCTCCTTCTTCCATTTTGATTTGATCAAATTAACCTCGGAGACTTTCTGCTTTGGCTCTCTTTACATTGACATCTCCTCCATGAATATCATGCAGTTTGTTCCACATATCAAAGGCAGTAGGGAAGTCCTTGACTTCATCAAATTCAGAATAGCTGAGTGCAGAGGCTATATCAATCATCATTATGTTATGATGCTTCATGTCTATCACCTAATCAAGAGTCAGAGGTCTCGGTGGTTCAACATACCTATGGTCCAAGAATTGCAAACCAATATCTCCAATGGTAGATAGATGTAGCCTCATCAAATCTTGCCATGCAACAAAATTGTCTTTGTTAAGCTTCAAGATCTCCCTTCTATAAGACATCTCTGATATTTAGCTTAGGCATTAAAACCTTTCCTGAAAGCACCCAATGCCCTGATACCAGTTGTTGGAAATGAGTTGAGTAACTGAGAGGGGAAGGGTGAATTAGTTACCAGAAAAACAAATCCAAGTCCCTTAGATGTGTGAAACAATTTAGTCACTATTTTTCGGTTAACACAGATATTCTACTGTCACTCGGTTAACATAGAAAATCTCAAGATATTAACTATGATTATGTTTAGTAATTAATTGCAGAAACATAAACCATAAAGAAAAATAAATGTACATATATAACACCAAGATTTAATGTGGAAACCCAATATGGGAAAAACCACCAATTGCAACTATTCACTATTTTTCACTCTATTGAAGTGAGTCCTATTAGGAGCCAACCCTGTTGAAGGTTACAATAACACACTGTTAGGTGTGACCCTATTAGTGGATTTAATCACCCTGTAAGGAGTGGCCTTGTAAGAGGTCTTTAAACACTTCAATGTAGAAATGTCACCTTGTGAGAGGTTTTACAAAAGATTGTTAAGTCTACTTTGTTAAGAGATTTTGATCACTGCTACAATTGTTAGAAAGTAACAATGGATTGACCTGTTTTGCTAAGTAACTATCTTTGCTGATTCAAATATTTGTTCTAGATTAAATACTTGATCCTCACTGATCAGATATTCTGTTTCAATCCTATGTGTTCTGTCCTCAATCAGAATCCCATCTGATTTTGCCTTCACTCTTCATATCACTTGTACACTTCCACACACTATCTCTCTATATTCAATCCAAACTTGACCTTATATATATGATAAGCCTTGTCAAGTCGGCCTTAATATCCTTCCAAATAAATAATAAAACTCATGTCTATTGGCTGCATATAACCAATAATCCATAAAATATAAACTCCTGTTAGTCGGCTGACACTAATTTTTTAACTCAGTCAACACTAAAATCCTTCAACGCTTGACCAACATTGTAATGCCCGAGTGAACTCAATTAGAACTAAAAAACACTTTGGTCCTCTTTAATGCCTGAGAGTACTTGGCATGGACTAAGTGTGCTCGGATAGGATTAGACATTTTTGTAAATATCACTATGCTTGTGTAAACATCAATGAAAATACACAATTGAATAATTGTCATCAACAGATGGATGCCTCTGTGACCCAAGTCTACACGGGAGGGTTTAGAGAATAACAGCAAGGGTTGGAATAGTTCTCAAACATGATTATCTCTCCATATTCATTATAATTTAGTTAGAGGTTGAAATTGGCATTATATGGTGGTGAACTTACCTTCTAACTTACATGTTTATACCTATAGGCCCAAGTCAATAGTAGGAAAAATCACCCTCATCAATCTTATATACTTTTATATTCATTGTATTTTGATATCCAAAATCTATTTAATATTAGGAAATTTTTTATAGTTATCATCATATTGGTTTGACTTAGTTGAAATTCAATGAGACAAATTGATAGTGATGATAGCAAGGCAGAACTGATTGTCTGATTTAGAAAGGTTAGGCGAAGTGAGGAGTTAAGGCCCCGTTTGTTTGGGGAATTGGAATTTGACTCAAAACCTTATTATCTCATAATAAGGTTTTGAGATTCTAGTTTTGCATTGTGGGAAGATAATTTGGACTATTTGGTTGACTTGGAAGATGAGAAAGTTTTGGGAAGATGAGCCAATTTTGGGAACATGAGCCAATAAAATAGAGCAATAAATTACCATAACCAGGTTTTCAAATGAATTCCACCTTTTAGTTGGAAGTTGCAAATCCTTGTTTTTTGTGTAAAATTAGAAGATCAAAAGTATATTATGGTTTTCACAGTTTCCAATGTAAGCAACCAAACTAAGGATTTGGAGTCAAAACCAGGTTTTCTCTCCCAAATTCCAATTCTACCCCTTAAACAAACGAGGCCTAAGTGGACTGATTGGGAGTTGCCTGATTTGATTGAGAGTTAGTTGCATTGATCTTATCAACTAAATTGAGAGTGATTCATAGTTAGATAGGTGGAAGAGGAAGACTGAATTAACTTTTAATAATTATTTAATGAAGTGCATGAGACAAAATAAATAAAATAAAGATTTTATTTATTTTTAGAAGAAGTGGATTTTTTGAAAAGGGGGAATAATTAAATGAATTAAATATTGTTTAATTATAGAGACATAGTTAACTAATTAAATAATTAAAATAACTATTTAATCATGTGTCAAAAAATAGAAGTTGATTTAATTAATAATAAAGATTATTTAACTAAAGTGGAGGAAAGGAACTAATTATATAATAAACTTATTTAATTAAGATTAGAAGAATATTATAATATTAAATAATTAAAATATTATTTAATCATGAGAAAGGAAGTAAATTTTATTTTTTAGATTTAAAATTAAAAATGACATTGAATTAATTAAAGAATTAAGATTATTTAATTAATTAAAAATAAAATTAGTGGAATTGTTGCTTGTAGGTGTTGGATAATTTTAGGTGTTCACATTTTTCTCCTCTTTGATACAATGCAATTTTAATCGTAGTTTCAAAGAATAACTAACAAAAAATTTGCCCCAATATACTCAAGTGAGACCAAGATACTGATGCTCCCTTGAGAGATTATTTTTGCATTAAAGGCATGAATGATCTTTCAAAAGAAGAAGAAGAATGTTATGCTTGATTGAATAGACATAATAGATAACATAACATGATTTGATAATTGATTGATTGATTGATGGAAATTGATAGATAAACAAATTGAGAGGTTGATTGATTGATTGACTAACGGGAGAAATGTTAATTAGATGAATGAATTAACAAGAGGTGAAGATTGTTTTGTGATTGCAAGCTGGATATAAGGTGGGAGAGGGAGATTTTTAGTGGTGTGTGCTTCGGGGGTGGTCGAGCAAATTGGGGTGCATGGGTATTTTTTGTAGGTACATGATAGCATAGTTTAGAGTCACTGCATACCATTTTCACCAAGGATCTGCAATTTATGATCTACCATTTTGTGTTTCTCTTGATTATGAATTTATTGCAGGTTGTGTTATGTTCTTATGGGGGTTAATTGTTAGAATAACTGAGGGGGGGTTGAATTAGTGGCCTCAAAAATATTCCAATAAATTAACCCAAAAACTTATTACCACAATTATAAGCCTCTAGTTATCTTCAGTCCTACAAGATGAATACCTTGAAATAATCTCAAAAAATAACTACTGCTCGAAGTTCACTGTTAAACCTTATTCTTACTGTTTACCGATCAATAGTCTTTCATTTACCGAAATATAGTAATAAAAAACACTAAAGTAATGACTCATAAACACATTGACACATGGATTTTAACATGGAAACCCTGTTATTGGAAAAATCACTTGGGACCGGTAACCCAAAATTTTCACTCTTCTGAAGTGAGCTCGGTGAAGAGCCAACCCTGTTAAAGGTTACAAACACACTGTTAAGTGTGACCTTGTTAGAAGATTTAAATAGAATATTCTGTCACTTGATATATGACATCTCTATGCTATCTTTATGACCAAACCCAGTGTAGTTTGTCACTTGATATCTGGCATCTCTATTCTATCTTCATGACCAAACCTTTTGATACTTCTTAATATGTATCTCAATATATAAAGTATTTTTAAGTCCTTCTCGACTAAGAGACTTTCTAATCCAATGGTTATGTTGAAACAGTAAATGATTTGTTCATACATACAACTTAGATTTGCAGATTTCCAGATCTATTGTAAGCTCATAATAGCTTTTTGATCAATGTCTGCTTTCAATACCTTATCTCCACTTCTTTCTACTCGGTGATGTTGTGCTTCTCTGTTGCTCGGTGTCCGCAAAATTAGCTCTATCCTTCAGCTTGATTGATCAGGTTTGATTGAAGTCTTTCTTCATCAGTTTCTCTTCAGCGTATTCTTCTCTATTCACCCATCATTCACAATTAATTATCTTGTCTCTTTATAGACATGATTTCACCATTTCTAAGTCCTTGACTTTCTTGTTCTTGGTGTGATCTGCAAATCTAGCCAATCTTGCTTTAAATCTTTACTTCATTTTCATCCCGTAGATTTCTCTTAGACAACTGGAATAAAACAACTTTAAATCTCTTTCTTATCTCTGGCTTTAACTTGTCAATGAAAACAATATTAACAACTAGTTAACTCCTTCTTTAGCGCTTTCCAACTAATTCTTTTGTCATTTCTGAACTTCAGTTCTTTTCGGTGTTTTAACTCTTTGTTAGCTCAGTCAACACTTCAGTTCTCCTCAACATCTCCGTCAGGGTTGTCTATCTGTTGGGGTTGTCTGTTCATCGGGTAACACTATAAATTTTTTCTCGTCATTAATGCTTTCTCGGGTTTCATGCTTGGGTATCACTGTGACTTTCCTCTCAGGATTCTCTGTCCCTCAGGGTGCACTTCCCGTCAGTTTTTGTAGTCACTTAGTGAATACTGATCTTTTATGCATTACTGAAAGCATAAAATTTATCTCTTAGGTTCTCTAAAGTCTTTGAAACTATGTATATAACCAATCTGATTATATCAAGTTGACATCAATGACAATACAATACATCAACTGATTTAATGTCTTGCATTAACTTTCTGCGACTTGGTGATCATCAACTTAACATCTTCAAACATTCAATCAATTATAGTTCATCAATCTCTCTCTTTGGCATTGATGGAAACACACTACATTATCACACTATATTATTACTAATATAATAAGAAATATATTAGTTGTAGTTCATCAATCTACCAATTTCATTGTTCTATAACTAATACAAATGTCTGGCTCTTGGTAAGCTCATATAGCTTAGATTTATTTCTTGCAAAGTACTCTCTTCAATCTTCAATCCCTTCACTAGATAGGTGTAGTAGCTTATGATTTTGTCTCTCCCTGTGTTGTAGAATCTCTTCTTGATGTTGACTCTCCCTTTGACTGTTCCTCTCCTTGATCATCTCTTTTTCCTTTGACAACAATATAGAGTACTCTCTTCCTTAATTCATCTCTCCCTTAGGATACTTCTCTTCCTTTTGATATTCTCTCCCTTACAGGTTACATCTCTCCCTTACGATAGTCATGATGGATATTTCATATGTAATCTCTCCCTTTGGATATTCTCTCCCATCTTGATATTCTCTCCCTTTGACAACAATGCCAAAGTAAACATTGATCATGCCAAAGTTATATCCTTTCACCTCTTTATAATATGCTCCTTGAATTTACCTATCCATCAACAATACAGTGACTTTGGTGTTCGGTGTAGATATATACCTTTTTGTGTACTGATGTATCTTTTGCAGTCCATCTCTTTGCTTGCATCAACATGAATGATCTTTTGATTATTTGTAGGTTGATGCAGCCTCCTAGTCAGGTTACTAACCAATAGACAAGGGTTGGACCCCTAGTCTCTTTTTCAGGTACTCAAATGTATCTTTAGGCAATGGCTTTGTGAATATGTCAGCTAATTGTTCCTTTGATTGAAAATATTATAGTATCACCTCTTTCTCTTGCACTTGTTCTCTTAAGTAATGATACTTGATTGCAATATATTTAGTCTTAGCATGCATGACTGGATTCTTAGAAATTTTTATTTCACTGGTATTATCACAATAGATAATCACCGGTTCAAGAATTTTCATATTCATACCTTCCAGTAATTGTTTGATCCATGCAACGTTAGATTAGTTTACAGAAACAACCACATATTCTGCTTCTACTGTACATTGTGAGATGCATCCTTGCTTCTTTCTTATCCATGTGACAATTCTTTCACCCATGAAGAATGCTCCTCCAGTTGTGCTCTTTCTATCATCCAAGTTTCCAGCCCAATCAACATCTGTATAGACTTGAAGCTTAAATTTTCCTTCTCTTTTATACCATAATCCATAGTCCTCGGTGGTCTTTAGATATCTCATAATTCTCTTGACAGTAGTCATGTGTGATTCTTTGGGATTAGCACAGAATCTTGCAACTATTCCAACTACATGTGTTATATCTGGTCTAGTATGAACAACATACATTAGTTTGCCAATCATTGATCTATACAAGGTCTGATTTACCTCATTTGATTTTTCTTCCATTTTTATCTTACATCCGGTTGCCATAGGTGTTCCAACTAGCTTGGAATCTTCCATCTTGAATATCTTCAGCACTTCCTTGATGTATTTGGATTGAGTGATATATATGCTTGCATCTTGTTGAAGAATCTGTAGACCAAGAAAGAATTTGATTTCCCCAAACATTGACATCTCAAATTCTTTTCTCATTTAATTAGCAAAGGATTTACATAACATATCATTACCCCCAAATATGATATCATCAAAAAATATTTCAGCAATTAGAATATTTTCATCAGAATCTCTTTTAAGTACAGATTGTTATTTTCACTTATTCTTAAAAATCCAATGCTTATGAGATATGAGAGAAGTCTTTCATATGAGGCTCTAGGTGATTTTTTTAATCCATACAAGGCTTTGTTTAGTCTACATACCATGTTCCTCTTGTTTGGGTCAATAAACCCTTCTGGTTGTTTAATGTATACCTCTTCTTCTAGTATTCCATTTAGGAATGCAGATTTGACATCTATCTGGTATACCTTTAATCCTTTGAATGCAGCATAAGCAAGTAAGATTCTTACTCCTTTTAGTCTAGCAATGGGTGCAAAGATTTCTCCATAGTCAATTCCTTCTTCTTGTGCATATCGCTTGCATACTAATCTTGCTTTGTTTCTTGTGACTTCTCCATTCTCATTTAGCTTGTTTCTGAATATCCATTTGGTACCTATGACATTATTGTCATCTAGTCGCGGTACTAATGTCCATGTTCTATTTTTGTCAATCTGTTCTATTTCTTCATTCATAGCACTGACCCATTCTTCATTTTCAAGTGCAGTATTAATAGATTTAGGCTCAAAATCACAAATTAAACATCTAGTGTTTAGTGACTTACTTCTTATTATCATTCTAGCCTTCTTATCTCCTATGATCTGGTTCTATGGATGGTGTCTTCTGACATATTTGACAAGTATTGGTTTAGTTATTTGTTCCTCATTCTAATCATCATCTTGACCTTCATTCTGATCTCCATCGCTTGGAACATCTTTTTGAGGATTTTCCTGATTTTTGGTATTTGCAGCCTGATGCTCGGGTGCAATGTTCTGTTGCTAGGGAGAGATAGACTGTTGCTCTGGCAAAGTGTCAGATTATTCAGTGTAAACAAACTTGTTGTAGTCTTCTATTTCTTTTATGCTTTCCTCATCATTTTTTTTTGCATATTCATCTATTTTGATATTTGCGCTTTTAATGATCATGTTAGAGGACTTGTTAAGACATTTATAAGCCTTGCTCTTGGTAGAATACCCTAGAAAGATTTATTATTTACTTTTGGATTCAAGCTTTCCATTTCTATCATCTTTCAAAATATAACATTGACTACCAAAAATTTGGAAGTAACTTACATTGGGTGTGTATCCATACCATAGCTCAAAGGGTGTCTTCTTGGTGTCTTTCTTCAATTGTACTTTGTTCAATGTGTAGATAGCAGTACTCATAGCTTCCCTCTAGAATGTTTGTGTGATGTTTTTCTCAATCAGCAGCGTTCTTGCACAATCAACAATAGATCTATTTCTTCTCTCAACAATCCCATTTTGCTGTGGAGTTCTTGGTGTAGAAACTTGTCTTTTAATTCCATGCTCATTGGAAAAGTTAGTGAATTCATCAGAATCAAATTATCCTCCTCTATATGATCTTAAGCATTTCAATTCCTTACCACTTTGTTTTTCTACCATAGCTTTATACCATTTAAACATCTTGAATGCTTCTAATTTTTCTTTTAAGAACTTAACTGTCATCATTATAGAATTATCATCAACAAAGAGAATGAAATATCTATCACCACAGTAACTCTTTGTTCTCATGGGTCGACATAAATCAGTATGGACTAATTCTAGAATAGCATTAGATGTATGGTCTTTTCTCTTGAAACTAGACTTTGTCATCTTGCCTTTTTGACAATTCTTACACATGATATGATCAGGCTTTGACATGCTTGTTAAGCCTCTTACTTTCCATTTATTGCTTATCGTAATCATGTTTTCAAAATTCACATGACATAATCTCTTATGCCACAACCATATGTCTTTGTTTCTATCCATTAAACAAGTAGTGTTTATATCATCAAGATAGAATAGGTTACCTTTTGTCTGTTCACCAGTTCCGATCAACCTTCCTGATTCATTGAAGATCTTTGCCTTTTTTTCTCAAATGCTACTCGGTGACCTATGTTATTCAGCCGTGAAACACTCAATAGATTATAATTAATTCCTTTTACCCACTATGTATTTTCACATTTGATTAGGTTATTCAACATTATGGTTCCTTTACCTTCAACTGGACAAGGTGTTTCATTTCCCATTCTTACTGATCCACCATTATAGTATCCAAAAGTTTCAAAATTTTGTTTATCACCGATCATTTGGTGAGTGCAGCCACTATCTATAATCCAGACATCATTCTTACTAACCTTAGATATGAGTGCAGTCTCTACATACATTTATTCTTTGTCTGAATTATCCTTCATGGCCACAAATACCATCTCAATGTCTTCATCAGATTCGGTGTCAGTATCTCCAGCTCTGTTCTCAGCTAGGTAACAAGATTTCTTCCCTTTTTCCTTGTAGTCTTGGGTATCTCTTCTATCATCTTTTCTTTGTTTGGACATGTAGCAGTAAAGAGTCCAATCTCTTTACAGTTAAAACATACAAGTGGTAATTTAACTTTGTGTCTACCTTTGCCTCTCTGCAATATTCTATCCATTAGTGCTTCAATCTCATCAAGATATTGGTCATCACTATCACTTTCACTATCATTCCTTATAGTGTGTTTATGACTTGAATTGCTTATTTTCAAAGAAGATTTGAATGCAGACTCAATAGATGGTAAGACATTGTTATCAAAGTTATTCATCTCAAATGAAATTAGTCTACCAACCAAACTATCTAAAGTTACATTATTGTTTGATACTGATCTCATTTCTTGTGTAGCAGATACTCTAATAGCATATACAGGTAGTAAGGTTCTTAGGATTTTACTTACCACTATCTCTTCTTCAATTATGCCTCCAACTCCTTGGATAACATAGACTACCTCTTTTATTCTGCACTTGTACTGAGTGATATTTTCTCCTTCTCTCATTCTTAGGTCATCAAATTTACCTCTTAGAATTTATGCCTTAGCTCTTAGTACATTAGAATCTCCTCCATGTACCAGCTTCAATTTATCCCACATTTTCATTGCAGAGGTGTAGGTTTTGACATCAAAGAGTGAGGAAGCAAGTTATATCATAATAGAATTATGCTCATGTTTTTATCTTAATTTCTCAAGTGTGTGAGGTCTTGTAGGAAACACATATTCAGTATCCCAGTATTGAGTAACATCATTTTCAATACCTGATAGGTGGAGTCTTATCATGCTTTTCCATGATGCAAATTTTTCCTTGTTCAACTTCACCACATCTTGTTTGCTCATCTTGTGATCTTTTTCTTAGGTCTTGAAATCTTCCTTCTAAGCACACAAGCTCTGATACCAATTGTTATAATAACTGAGAGGAGGGGTGAATCAGTGGCCTTAAAAATGTTCCAATAAATTAACCCAAAAACTTATTACCACAATTATAAGCCTCTAGTTATCTTTAGTCCTACAAGATGAATGCCTTGAAATAATCTCAACAAATAACTACTGCTCAAAGTTCACTGTTAAACCTTAGTCTTATTGTTTATCGATTAACAGTCTTTCATTTACCGAAATACAATAAATTACTTAGTGTATACTAATTAATCTAAATTAGTTATGTGTAATGAAAAACACTAAAGTAATGACTCATAAACACATTGACACATGGATTTTTAACGTGGAAACCATGTTAGGGGAAAATTCACTCGGGACCGGTAACCCAAAATTTTCACTCTTCTGAAGCAAGCTTGGTGAAGAGCCAACCCTGTTAAAGGTTACAAACACACTGTTAAGTGCGACCTTGTTAGAGGATTTAAATAGAATAGTTTTTCACTTGATATCTGGCATCTATATGCTATCTTTATGACCAAACCTAGTGTAGTTTGTCAATTCATATTTGGCATCTCCATTCTATCTTCATGACCAAACCTTTTGATACTCCTTAGGATGTATCTCAATACATAAAGGATTGTTAATTCCTGCTTTGTTAAGAGACTTTCTGATCCAATGGTTAAATTGAAACAGTAAATGATCTGTTCATACATACAACTTAGACTTGTAGATTTTCAGATCTATTGTAAGCTCATAGTATCTTTTTGATCAATGTCTTCTTTCAATACCTTTTCTCCACTTCTTTCTTCTCAATGATGTTGTGCTTCTTTGTTGCTTGGTATCCGTAGAATTAGCTCTTCTCTTTAGTTTGATTGATCATGTCTGAATGAAGTCTTTCTTCATTAGTTTCTCTTCAACATATTCTTCTATATTTACCCATCATTCACAATGAATTATCTTGTCTCTTTATAGACAAATTTCACCATTTCTAAGTCCTTGACTTTCTTTTTCTTAGTGTGATCCACAATTCTAGCCAATCTTGCTTTAAATCCGTACTTCAGTTTTATCCTATAGATTTCTCTTAGACAACTGGAATAAAATAGCTTTAAATCTCTTGCTTATCTTTGGCTTTAACTTTTCGATGAAAACAATATTAACAACCAGTTAACTCTTTCTTTAGCTCTTTCCAGCTGAGTCTTTTGTCATTTCTGAACTTCAGTTGTTTTTGGTGTTTTAACTCTTTGTTAGCTTGGTCAACACTTCAGTTCTCCTCGGGCATCTCCATTGGGTTGTCTGTCCATTGGGTAACACTGTATATTTCTTCTCATCGGTAATTCTTTCTTGGGTTTCATGCTCGGGTATCACTGTGACTTTCCTCTTGGGTTTCTCTATCTGTCAGGGTGCACTGTCCGTCGGTGTTTGTAGTCACTTAGTGAATACTGATCTTTTATGCATTACTGAAAGCATAACCTTTATCTCTTAGGTTCTCTGAAGTATTTGACACTATATATATAACCAATCAGATTATAGCAAGTTGACTTCAATGACAATACAATACATTAACTGATTTAATGTCTTGCATTAACTTTCTGCAGCTTGGTGATCATCAACTTAACATCTTCAAACACTCAATCAGTTATAGTTCATCTATTAATAAGCCCTTTTTTTGGGAAGTGCCTGGTATAGGAGTTGGGAGTGGTGCTCCCATTTTTTCTCTGAGCCTTGCATTGTGTTTTCTATTTTTTTTATGAAGGATTAGGGGGCTTCCCCAAATTTTTGGTCTCTAAATATATGAATGTTTCAAGTACATCTTATTCTCTATATTGTGATTGTCAAGGAGAACACAAGAGAGACTTTAAATTATGAATGGTTTTCTTCTTTGAAAGGGGCTCCTAGAATGAAGAAGGTGAATGGTTGTCTAGAGAGGTTCCAGAAGTGTCTTATCCTAGTTATTCAACTTGAATAAATATTAGATGAAGTTTCATATTGGAGAAATCATGTCTTCATTTGAAAAAGTATGGGTCTTCGAATTTCCTTGCCAATATGTTTTTATCTTGCGTACGCTAGGTTTGGAACACTGAAGGAAACATGGAAATAATTTTGGCGGCCAATATTTATTTTTTGGTAGTTTTCTCATGCATGATAGAGAGAAATAGGGCTTTTGAAGGGGGCACATATTTCTTTAATCAAGCAGGTCTCCTTATCAAGCCTTGGCATGTGAGCTTCAACTCCACAAAGGAGCTTCCCTTGAGAGTGCATGTATGGGTCTGTATACCAAGGCTTCCCCTTGATTTTTGGAGGGCTGACATTCTTCACTCAATATATCTTCTTCTTAGAAAACCCATTGGTTCAGCTATGCAAAATCAGGATAGAAAGGTATTCTCTTATGCGTAAGGTTTTTTTGAATTTTATTTGAATAACCCATTTCTAGATTCTATATAAATTTTTATAGGATTCTCTTCTTGGATTCAATAGTTGGATTATGAGACTCTTCCATTCAAATGAAGAGTTTATAATGAGTACATACATTTATAAAGGAGATGCCCTAGAAATAAGTCATCACCTTCTATAACTAATGGCCCATATAATTCTACCTGTAGGGGGGATAAATTGAAGGCCCCTTTGTTTGAAGGGCCTTTTGATAAGGAGATTTTAATTCCTATAAAGTATCACAATAAGGGAAGAGGACATAATAGAACTTGGATGTGTTAGAAATATGTGCTTGGTTGTTTGTTGTCATTGATGCCAAACATCTTGATCTAGAGGTGTTTGTGTTTTCTCAAACATCGTGGTTTGGAATTTTGTTATATTTGGAGAAGTAGGATTGTGTGTTGGGAATGTTAGTGCTACTAAACCCATAGAAAAGTGGAAGACAAGTATGTATTCAATATTACAAAACAATGGAAAATAGGTATGTATTCAGTGGAAGATAAATATGTATTCAATGTTACAAAATAGTGGAAGATAGGTATGTATTCAATGCTAATGAATAGTGGAAGATAGGGATGTAATCTATAGATTGTATTTAGTGTTTTAGAGTTATTTTCATAGGTCTAGAATTTATTGGTTATGTCCAAAATATACTGGTTCAATGACAAAGTTATGTAGTTGAAGATAAAAAAGTATTTAGTTGTATTTTACGGAAGGTTTCTGCTCCATAAATGAAAGTTGAAGGGGTGTAGATGTTTGTGTATGTGGATTTATGATTTGGTATTGGTTGTGGCATTTTATGGTGATCTATAAATTATTCCCAGTGATTCGGAAACTATGTTATCAGGTGTTGCAATTTTGATCAGTTGTTGTTCTGGTATGGGAATGTATTGTGATGGCTTCTAACATAGACTGTTGGAAAGTGATATGACATTTAACATGTTGTTTGGATCTCACTGTGGCAAGTGAAGGTCTGGATATAGTTGGAAAGTGATGTTTTTCTTTGGACAATGTGTTACTACACAGTTGAGATATCTATGGAATTTGTTCCAATGATTGCAGATCTAACATTGGGCTGTGTAGCATGTTCATGGTTCCTCTCTCTCCTATAGTGGATCATGCTTCATATTTTTGGTCTGGTTATTGCATTTAATTTATATCTCTTATCTAGATGGGTTTGTACTATGTGTGACCTATATATTTAACATTCATCTCTTATCCGGTTGGGTCCATTCTAGGTATTGGTCCATATGCTTTTAGCATGGGACCTTATTATAATTTATTATTTCCATGGATGACTTGTAACTTAATTGTGATATCCTTTTTTGGAATGACCAAACTTGTTTTAATATCCAATGATCTATCTTGTATATAATCACAATTTGTGCTTTGGAAAATCGAGAGAGAGAGAGAGAGAGAGTGTGTGTGTGTGTGTGGTCAACTCAGAAGAGCAGAAGATCGGTATATGAAGGTAGTAACAATGTATTGTTCAAGTTGATAGTGTTGTGGAGATTAGTTACATTATTAGGAGAACTTATCTTTATCCATTGTGAAGAGTTGTATATACCTTGTCCCTATGACAGTGAGTCTTGGGTGCACAAGCTTGTTGTAGTATCTTGCTACTTTGGTAGGGAGCCTTTATTTGCAAGTCTAGAGCTGTGAGCTCCTATCTGTATTCATTAGTGTATTGGCAGTGAGCCTCTATTTGCAAGTCCAGAGAAGTGAGCTCCTTCTTTCTTTGTAATCAAAATACATACATCAATGAATTATCTTTGTGGGAAAGTGCTCACCATGGTTTTTCCCAATTTGGGTTTTCCATGTATAAAATCTTGGTGTTCTTGTTTTGATGTTTCAGTTTATTATATGCTTAGTGTTGTATGTGTTAAACTGATTACTTAAAAGATATTTTTGTTTATATTGATTCAGCCTCCCTCTCTGCATCCAGAGTGTGTGCAATAATTGGTATCAGAGCAAGGTTCCTCTTGAAGAAGCTTAACCTCTTGAGGCAGATCTAGAATACCACAAAACTCATATTTTTAGGCTCTGATATTTCATGGCACACATTTTCCTTATTAGAAGGACAAGATGAAAGAATATCTAGAAATATTTCAGAATGATATTTGGGATTTTATTCAAAATGGTTTCTTTCCTCCTTTTGGAAGAACTTTGACTATTGATGAAGAAAGACAAAAATAAACTAATGTGAAAGAAAGAGCAATTCTTTTTAGTAGTTTAGATGACAAAATTTGGGAAGGTGAAAGATTTAAAAGTTGCTAAAGAAATATGAGATAAATTGGTCTTGGTATATTAAGGGGATTTAAAGAAAAAACAAGAAATACTAATGAATCTCAAATAGAAGTATGATCTCTTAAGAAAGGCAAAATATGAAAGTTTTGAAAGTTACATATATCGAGTCACAGATGTTGCTGATGAAATCAGAGCTGCTGGTGGACATATATAAGATACAGATGTTATACTGAATATTTTATTAACCCTACCAAAGGATTTAATGCCAATGACATGTTCAATAAGGGAGAAAAATGATGTAAGTTAGTACTCAATTGATCAACGTATAGTTTCACTTTCTGCATTTTAGGTTGCAAAAGTTGAAAGAGAAAAGATGGATATTGCATTCAACGTTGTTGAACCTGAGATATGCAAGATGTCAGAGGAAGCTTAAGCATATCTTTCAAGAATATTAAAGTGATGCATTGGTAGATACAAAGGTAAGTTACCTCTTAAGAGTTTTAATTGTGGAAGGATAAGACATTTTTCTAATGATTGCAACTATAAGGAATATATAGTGAATCAAAAGATGATAATACAAAGGGAAATCGAAACAAAGATAATTTCAGAAAGAGAATAAATTTTAGAGGTAAGGGTAAAAAGGGTTTATGTTCCATGGAGGACTATGTATCTAAAGAAGAGGATACTAATGAGACAATTAACAAATCTATATTTCTAGCTATTTAAAAAAAGAAAGAAAATGTTTTATTGCATGCTAAAGTTGTTGCAGGTGCATGGATTATAGATTCTGATTGGTCAAATAATCTGAAAGGAGACAAGAGATCAAGATTTATCAAGTTTGAAAAATATGATGGTGGAGAAATCAAATTTTTGAGAGAAGGAAGTGCTCAAATCAAAGGCATTGGAATAATTTCAATTGATGATAAGAATAAAACTAATGATGTTTATTAAGTTGAAGGTTTGAAACATAATATTTCAAGTGTTAGACAAATGTGTAAGAATGGTTATGAAGTTATGTTCTGTATAGTCGGAAAATGGAAGCACTTCCATTATAGAATTTTTTAGCCTTCCAAGTAAGTGGTTTGGGGTCATATCAAGCACCTTGAATGGGTTCCTGATTTAGACCTAGCTTTCCCCCCTATTTTTCTCCTCTTTCCACTTCCTTCCAACCTGATTTTTGCATTTTGGACTGCAGACCTGAGATCTTGGACCTCAAGGTTAGGGTCGACCTTTTTGGTCTATGTCAACCTCAACCCTGACCTAGGTCAAGGTAAACCTCAACCCTAACCTAGGTCAAGGTCAACCTCGACCTTGACCCAGGGTTCAAATCTCAGGGTCCCACAGTTTCTGGATGTTGGTCTTTGCAAAAGTTGTTTCCCGCTTCTGGGTTAGCTATTTCGGGTTCCAAAGCGTCGATTCCTAAATTATATGTAACTTAGGTCCTATCCTAGGGTTAAAGGATTTAATGGGAATTTAATTCTCCTATGTTGGCCTCCTTAGAAGATTGTTCCTTAGAAGATTGTTCCCTAATTCCAACAAACAAACCTCTTTTTCTTGTAGGTACAGGTTCAGGACTACGGATTTGGACTCAGATCTGGATACCGTTTTTGGCTTTCTGTCGGGCTTCGTGAACAAATTCTCTGTCGGACTTGTGCAGGTCAAGGTCAACATTATTGGGTCAAGGTTGACATTTGTGGGTCAAGGTCAACCTTTTTCATAAGATGGTGTCAGATAGGAAAAAGATTTCTGGGTTTTGTTTGTCTCTGCGTTCCGGTTCTGAATCATACTTCAGTTTTTCCAAATATAGAGTACAAACCTCAGAAAATAGCATTCTTTGATTTGTAATTATTCAAGGTTAGTAAATTTCTCCTATTTCTTCAATTACTATCATATATATATATATATATATATATATATATATAT
>MU227873.1:248790-279302 GCA_018584345.1 Thuja plicata | reverse complement strand
ATGTATTTCTTGCAAATAATGTTGATGTGTCAGCATCTTGAATTGTGTGTAAGGAGATCATGGCTAAAACGGTTATGACGGATTCCTATGACACGTAAGAGCTATGTCAGGAAGATTCAATGATAGGAGAAGACATGTGGCAATTGATAAATGTGAGTACTGTACACTCTTCCACAATGGTATTTTCTCAGAGAATGGTAAAACCCTAATACGGTTATCTTTGGGAGTAGCCCTAAAAAGTGAAGTGCATGATATAAGCATTTTTTAGGGTTGTGAAGTGCAGTGATGCGAGTGTATTGTTGGAATAGTTTTATGCTGCCGTGATTTGTCTTCAAGGGTTTTGAAATCTTCTGAAAGAACTTGCATTGTAAGTGTGTTGTAAGCTGTAACAGTTTTGATCAATACATTGTGCAGGTTTTGGAGTGTTGGGGTTTTTTACCGAAAGGTTTTCCCCAGGGTAAATCATTGTGTCATTCTCTACTTTTCTATATGCATGGTATGTGGTTGCAATATCTTTGTTAAAGTAGTTAACGAATCTGAAATTGTAAGGGTTTAAAAGAATTTGTATAATACTTTCCTTTAGAGATTAGCGTAGGAAGCTGTTTCCGCACCTAAGTTTCCTTACACCTCATACTTGTGGTAAAGTAGAAGAAAGAGAGAGAAGGATGAAGATCATGGGAAAACTACAAAGAGATGAGATATCATTAAATTTAAGGACATAAACACCCAAACCAAGGATCTTAACTTGTAAATCCATATGAAAGGATAAAATTAAAAAAAAAATCCTAAAGATTAGTAATATTCCAAGTCAACTAGTTCAAGAGACCTCACTAAAGAAAATATCTCAACCACTAGCATCATACTTAAAAAGCTATTGCAAGAGAACAAGTGGTCACCTGAAAAGAGAAAGAGCATAGATAAAAGATAAGAAAAGACTCCATGATCTAACCCATTAGCATAGCTATGAGAGCATGGAGGGAAGAAAGAGGGACCATAAATCCAATAGGCTAGTAAGTTGTGTTATTCTAGGTGATTCATGAGAGATGAAGAAGAGGAGAAGGAAAGGATAGAAATTTGTGTTATGCTAGTTACACTTATCCCAAAGAGAAAGGGATGGAGAATTGATGGTCTATAAAATTTCATTATCCTAGTCAACTCTACCTTGAAAAATTTTGTGCTCAGGGGTGGCTTGAAAAATTTATTCTCAGGGGAATCTTGAAAACTTTGTGCTTGGGGGTGGTTGAAAAAATTGATGCTCGGGGGTGGCTTATGGGGATCAGTCTTACATAAGTAATTATCTCCATAGGGATCCAAAATGGTGATCATTCCTAAGGAAAACATTGTCTCCTTAAGGATCAATAAAAAAAAAAGATATATAATATATAAAGGAGGTCGTATATATGCCCCCCTCCTTAAGATGGAGAAATAGGACTATGGTGCTATCATAAGAAAAATAGAACACAGATACCTACTTCCATCAACAAGAAGATATCATTTAAACAATAATGTATGTTTATACCCTTAGAAAAGAGTGAAAAATCTTGGTTACCAAGGAAATAGATAAACATGAAAGTTATCTGCAAGTGGGAAGAGACCCTTGAAAGGAAGATATCTTGGTTACAAGACATCTACCTTCAAGAGGAGATCTTGAACAAAGATAACATCTTCAAGACAAAGAGGGGAGGAGAACAATAATGTACCATTTTAGCCCCCTATTGCTAGGTGAAAAAAGGATTCTTGATGAAGGATAACACACTTTAATCCTCCAAGTAAGGTAATTTGTTAGGATATACATGTGCTTTGTAAGAAAGAAAAATATTGTAACTCGGGATGTAAATCTCTTGAAAAAGAGATGATTCTTATGTAAACAAATAACTCCATGCTAGAAATGATATCATGTGATAAAAAAAGAGCATATAACTTAGAGAAAGTGAATCCTTAGACAAGAATAAGAGATTGAGAAATGAAACATTGTCCCCCAAGGGTGAAGGCAAGGGAAAAGATAACCCATTATATACCTTATATGATAGATCTTTTATAATAGACATTCTCTTTCAAGAAAGCATAAGGTTTCAACTCGGGATGTAAATCTCCTAAAAAGGAGAAGATCCTTGCATAAAACAAAAAATCCAAGAAAGAAAGGACATCATGTTATAAAATAAGCAAGGACACAAGAGATATTGGATCGATTGGAAAGGAAGAGAAAAAGAAAATTAAGGAGGATCAAATATACACACCTTCCCCATTGTTATGTAAGGGGAAACTTGACAAAGGACGTCACATTATGCTTCATAAGTGAAATTTTACTTATAATAGACATGCACTTTCAAGCAAGCATAAAATTGCAACTCGAGATGTAAATCTCCCGACAAAGAAGATCCTTATGTAAAAAAACAAATGCATGCAAGAAAGGATATCATGTTATAAAATAAATGAGTAAACAAAGGGAGAAAATGGGTCCTTGGGATAAATAGGAGACTGGAATAGTTACCTTTCCCCCAAGTGAGGAGACGATAAATAAGGACTATTATGTTTCTCACAAAGTATGATTTCACCTTAAAATTGCACCACCATAAATGACAATGATCCCACAAAGGATAGACTAGCAATGTCACATAATGAGGAGCAACATAATAGGAACATATATGTCATTTAGAATGATCATGAGATAGGTTCCATTCATTGTTAGATGTCATTTGAATGATACCACAATCAATGAATTATTTAATTTTACACTTCAAATCATAATATTCATTAGTCTCATGGCCATGAATTTGATGATACATACAAATGGAAGAATTGTCTTTTTTGTGTTTTCTATTTTTTCATTTTTTAAAAAGGAAGAGTAATTAAGTTGGCCTTAAGAATCTCACACAAAATATTTTTTTGTTGTGGTGAGAAACTAGGAGAGGAATTTATAGATTGATCAGACAAATGAGAAGGTTGGAAACCTAGAGTTTCTTTTTAAAAATTTGATGTAGATTTTCCATGATTTCAATGCTTTGGTTCACACATCCTATACCATTTCCATTAGGAAGGTTCGATATACCAAAAAGATAAGGGTCTCTATTAGGTGGTATGGGATTGAAATTTAAAGAGGCCCAAGCAATATCCATGCACTCATTAGAATAAGGTGTTTAGTTCTCAAATAAAAGGAGTTTGTCCTTGCTACGTAATGTTGGTGTGAAGTCTAAGGTTCCCCAATCATCATCGTGAAGAGTTGATGATCCACTTATTTATATTGGAGAAAGAATTGAAGAAGGAAATGGAGATTGAATAAAGTTGACTTGATTAGGATACTTATGTTCTTAGTTTGGATTTTTAGAAGGGAGAACATCAAATATATTATCCTCTTAAGGGTTATTTTATATATGTATGGTTCTACATGATAATTGGGCTGTGTAGAACCTTTTACAACAATCACTGGTTCATTTTGAGGTAGAGGGTTATTTTGACAAAGATGGACAACAACCTTATTATTTTTACTACTAAAAATATTGACAACATTGACTTGATCAACCTCTTGATTATTCATGTGTTTATCACTAAAAGGGATAGCATCAAGGAACACAGCCATGATATTATTATCTTCTTTCAAGGTGTCCTCATGAGTAAGAAAACCTTTAGAATAAGTACTAGGAACTTCCATTAATGCTTCATCTCTAGAAGGGATTTCAAATAAAGGTAAGGTGATATTAAGAAAGGTATTTATAATGTCCCCCTCTTTCTCCAAAACATCCTCATAAAGGGAATAATATTTGGAGAAGGATCGCCATCAAATATGAATGTGTCATCTCTATAGGGAGTAGAAGAAATGTCAATCATTATATCATCTTCTTTTATAATGGTTGTTTTATGAGGAATAGAATAATCAATGTCATTGTCCAAGGGTTCATCCCAAATAGGATAATCATCAAGGGTAGGGACGTCTCTATGAATAAAGCACACTTTAGGATAGGAATAATCATGAATCACTAGATCTTGATCCCTAAAAGGAAAGGGATGGGAAGGAAAGTAGGGTAAAGTATCCTTCTCTTGCACCGAAATGTCTTCATGAGAGAGATACATTTTAGGAGAAGGATCAAAACCATCTTTCAATATCTCACCCTTAGGAGGGAGATTCTTTGAAGAAATGATAATAGACTCTTCTTGTGCTAAAATGTTCTCATGGGTGGGATTGGTTTTGGGAGAGGGAATATTGTGATTATAGATAAAATTAAGAACTCAGCTATCATCATATGCATGAAATTAAACATCATGAAACTCTTGAAAAAAAAATTGAAATTGAACTAGTAAATGATGATAACAACTCCATTCATATAATTAAATTGAAAATAAATGCATGAAAGATTTTTATATTTTTTATTGTTTTGAAACAGGAAATGAAAGAATGTAATGGATCTATGAAACAATGTAATGCATGAAAAGATCTAAATACACACAATGTAGAAAATGTATGATGTAAAGATTCATTAATTCAATGCATACAAAGTATATCTAGACAAGGAGGATCTAACCACCAAAATCCAAATGAGGAAATGTCATAAGTTGGGTTCACCAAAATGTATAATAGTTGAACCCATAAACATATAAAGGGAATCTAACACCAAAATCAGAATGGAAATGTAATGAGTTGGGTTCACCAAAATGTATAATAGAAAATGGTAAGAAATGAAAAGATGTAGATTACCTACCAAGTCATACATACATTAGAAAACAAAACTACCACAAAGTGAATCAGATTAGCACAACCAAGGGAGAAAGGGTATCGATGCGAGATCTACACAATTTAGGGTTTGATTCCTTAAGAGATAAGTTTTGATAAAGTAAGTGCAAAGGAAAATAAGGAAGGAGAAGTGCACCCAAAAAATAGATGGAGAAGGTAGGACTTTGAATCTGAATTTGAATATCACCAAAATCTTGGATTTTGCTGTAACTTCAGATCTGGAATGCATGGACCTATATTATTATGTACCTAAAATCTCACTGAAAAATGGCAGGGACAAGTCAACTTTTTGGGAACAAGTCAACTACTTGGAAAAAATTGATGAAACTTTCACGGGGTTTGTAAATGCACCTATACTGCCCAAATCCAAAATCTTAGCTTTGTAGCTTGTTTTGACACATAGATGAAATAGGGAAGAAGGTTGGGAAAATGGGTTTGCCTTGGTCAAACCCCTATTTAGGAATCAAACTTATAATTTAATTGAAATTGTATAAGGGGGGATATTGAAGTAGAAGCTAGATATGAAACATAAATCACCTCATACCTTTATGGCCTAATGTTTCTTTGGATGTGATCACAATTGTTGATGCAATAGCTTGACATCAAAAAAAAAAATAGGGAATCATGAAACCAAATCCTTGAAGGATGAATGTTGTATTTTTCCACAATGCTTGATGATGAAGAAGAAGGATTGAAGACTTGGATGCTTGATTGAAGAAGAGATCTTGAATTCCAATTTTTCTTGATTGTTCATGAACTCTTGAAAACTTGATATGGAATGCTTGCACTTGATAATGGATCACAGATGCCAAAACGAAGAGAAATAGAAGATTTATATACTAAATGTGTTATCTTGGGGATTAAAACTCATGCATGTTGACCAAAAATCTAAATCTCAGAGGAAAACTCCGTCATCGGGTTCTGGGAAAAATTTAGGCCTTAAAGCGTAGGGATAAGTCCGGTACTTGACTTGTCTGAGGGACAAGTCGGCTAGTCGACTTGTCCTGGGAAAAATTAGCTCAAATTTCATGGGGATATTGGGGAAGGTGAAAATAATTGGGGGAAGAAAATGCAGGTTGTTGTGTAGTCAAAAAGGATCCCGAAAGATGGAAATAAATGAATAGGTCCTAGTTAAGGAAATGAATTATTTCATTGGAGGTAAAATGGAGGAGCACACTTAGAAATAAGGGCTAACCTTGAGTTTTAAAAAAATAATGTTAATTTGAAGGTCCAATAAGTGCTAGAAGAATGTGAAATCAATGTGGGAACCCACACATACTAAAATGGGAATAAAAATAAGAACCTAATAAGGGTGCTTACCTTTTAGGATGATATAGATAATAATTTATATCTTAGTAAAATATTTTTTGTGGTTTTTTTCCATCAATGACAAAAGGGGACATTTTTGGAAATATATGTTTGGTTGTTTGTTGTCATTGATGTCAAACATTATGATCTAGAGGTGTTTGTGTTTGCTAAAACACTATGTTCCAGAAGTCTGTATTATTTGGAGAAGAGGGATTGTGTGTTGGGCATGTCAGTGCTACTAAACCCATAAAATAATGGAAGAAAATTATGTATTCAATGTTATAAAATAGTGGAGGACATGTATGTATTCAATGGAAGATAAGTATGTATTCAATATTATAGAATTGTGGAAGATAAGTATGTATTTAGTGCTTCAGAGTTATTTTCGTAGGTCCAAAAGTCAAGGGTTATATTCGAATGTTAGTGGTTCAGTGATAGAGTTATGAAGTTGAAGATAACAGGTATTCAGTTGTTTTTTCTATAAGGTTTCTAGTTTGTAAATCAAACTTGGAGGGGCGCATATACTTGTGTAGGTGGATTCAATATTTGGTCTTAGTTGTCGTATTTTTTGGTGATCCGAAATTCATTCCTAGAGATTTGGAAATTGTGTCATCAGGTGTTGTTGTAGCCTAACTTTCATTATTAGCTCAGTTAGGAGCAGATGGTTATGTGTGTTCAACTACTATCTAAGGTACATTTTGATTTTTGTTAACTATTCTTACTGAAATTAAATATTGATAAATAAAATTACATCATGATATGAAAATGTTTTAACAAAATTGAAAGTTATATAAATATTTGCATTAAAAGTATTCATTATTCAGAAAGTAAGATACATATCCCACACAAGTTGTGGGAGTGAATGAAAATATACATGTGATTAAATAATAAATGAATAAGATATTGAAGCATATATAAAGCATAAGTTGACGAATGAATAAGAGATTGATGAATGACGAACCATAGTTGAAATATAAACAACTTCTTTGGTCAGCTTGCCTCATGTCTTTGAAGCACCTAGAGGGTGATAATGAATTTGTGTTAGACATTGGGATCATAATCCTTAACATATACATCAATAACTCATACACATATCACTTTCATAATGCACCTGATCAGAGTAAATTAGAAATAAATCAAAGGAACAAATCAAAATTTATTAATTTGTCTAACATGTTTTTTTCATGTTTACGAATAGGTACACATTCATTTTTTATCAGCATGTGGGATGAAGTGGGCTCCCACAAGGGTTGAGCCCAACATGTTGATAAATAACATATATGCAAATATAGGAACATCATACAATTACAGGATTTTAGAATACACAGGATCAACAAAAGACCAATGACTTTGTGAGAAGTGAGAAAAGAAGAAAAACATAGAGTAATAAATGTCATATCAATCGGTGAAATGAGCTACAAGATAATATGATAATAAAGTACAAAAGGAAGAGAAAACACATGAAGCAACTACACGTGGTATTGGATTATGAATAAGATACCAATGAAAGAATATGTTGTTTGAATTAGCAATAATATATACTTTAAAATAGAAATTTAAATCAAAAGGATAGTGTTAGAATATTAATCTTTCCTTGGTTGTATTTAATTTGGGATATTCCTTTGGAGTCCCTACATATAATTTTTCCTCTTTTACATGTGTGAGGACATGTCATTTCTTTTTATTCCTTTATTAAGGAGTTTTTGTATATTCTCCTTAAGAGGATGTTGACACATTGCACACACATTATGAACGGTGAAATTCATAGATTTGTGAGTTAATTTGTAACTCATCTCCTAATCTCTATTTAAGAGATGCTTCTCCTCTCATTTATTCTCAATGATGTTATTGTAATGAGAGACTCTCTCTCTCTCTCTCTCTCTCTCTCTCTCTCTCTCTCAATAAACTCACTTGGATATAGTGTTTTACCTCTTGTTCTTATATTTCCTTTCACGGTATCAGAGAAGGTTACTAATCCTTATTTAAGTTGAAGTTGATTCTTACAAAGTTCTACCTTGTACTCACTATTTTCAAACTCTTAAACGAACATTATAATTTGCATTATTATCATCTGATTACATCCTCTTTTGCTGCATTATTTTATATTTCTAATTATATTAATGCTTGTGGTTGTATTTTATTATCCTCTTATTATTCATTGTAGCTTGTGCATTATTTTTGTTCCTTTCATTATGACAAGAGGCATCTATATAGTGGCAACACAAACACCGATACAAATGAATATTTTGTATTTTGTGTCAATAAAAAAGAATTGATTTTATTTAGACAGTTACATAACAGATGAAGGGTTTGAATAAAGGTTATGCAAATTTGAAAAGACTTCAGTTATGAATATTTGGTAACATTTCTTATATTCATATTGTTCAGTCTTTAAACAGTAAGCAAGGTATTTGATTCTTTCGTTCCTTGTTTTCTTCTCGTGTTCTTTTTTGTGTAGAAGTTCAGTCTCTAAATGAGAGATCTGCAACTGAAACCCTTTATTTTCTTCCATTAGAGAATCCCTCTCCACACTCAATAATTTATTCTCCCACAATAATCTACATATCTCATTAGCCAGTTCTTTTCCCCATTGGTCGCTTCACTACTCTAGGCATCTGCACTATTTGACAGGATCTGATAAACATCATCTTACTCAGGAAGATTATGTTGACCCTGTACAAGTTAGATTTCATCATGTAAAAGAATATTTTGTTTAATTCTAATTTGTTTTCCTGTATACAAATTAAGGCATGTGTTTAATTGGATGGCTTGCAACATTGATCCATTCCTGGGAAGATGTCAATCATACATGTTTATTGTGGAAGCTTTGCTACAAATGCTAGAAAGTATTGATGTTGAAAAGAAGTTGAATAAAAGTGAACCAATTCCAAGTCCATTACTTGTGGCAAATATAAAGATTGAAGCAAATGAATAGCATGCAACAACAAACACAATACTTGCGGAAAAAAGAGCAAATTTATGATAATCCCTAAATAAAAATGAAAAAAAATACTTTGCCATAAAAATAATCTATAACATTTTTTCAATGTTTGAAAAGGCATCGAGGGTGCACTAAAGAAGAGCACAATTTGAGCATGTATTAGATATAAAAAAAAAAAAATTGGCTATTCTTCCATGCATAAGGAATAATGAAATATAGTTTGGACCAAATGCGTATAAATGTGCAACATAGGGGCACAAGTAAATAGTTGATACAAATGAATAAAAAAGAGTATTGTCTATGAAAACATGTGCCAAGAGAAAGATCTACAATGTTAGTAAGGATATGAGCTGAAGCGAGCTTGCAACAATGAATGAAGTGAAAAGAGGTATGCATTAATACGATTTATAAATATAGTAACAGAATAATAAAAATTTAAGATGTTTCTCAGTTATATGATGTCTCTAAAATTTAATTATTTAGAAGAGAATTAATAATTATAAATATAGTAACAAAATAATAATAAAATATCAATATAGTAACAACATGATGAAAATTAAGATGTTTTTAAATTTTAACTATTTAACTAAACAAAGATAATGTGAAAAATATTTTTTATATTAGTAATTAAAAAAAAATCATTTTTAAATATCTATTACTTGCCTTTTCATTCAATTCTCAATTTCATGATGTTTATATAATTTAATTACTTAAAATAAATTAAAATTATATTTTTTATATTTAAAATTTTGAATATAAATTATCATTTTGAAAAAATTATAAAATATTTATTTATTTCTATTATATATAATTTTAAATGAGTTCTTAACCAATATGATTAGCACATAAAGTAAAAAAAATATCAATATCTTTGCATGAGTAATAAATTTTATAAAGAAATACTTCAATATTAAGGCTTGGTATGTGATGGCGGATGGTAAAATTTCTTGATTATTATCTTTCTATTCGTAATATAAGTCCATCATTAAAAAGGGATCATGAAATTTCTATAAATATTGATTCATAAACTATCATGTAATTATTATTAAATTCTTTCAAATATGATTATGTGATAAATTTTTCAAATTAATGATTTAAAGCACTCCCTACCCCATAGAGAAGAATGAAAAATAGACCAAGAGGTCTTTTGAAACATCACCCTAATCCAAATTGAACCTAACTAAATCAAGCTTTACTTTATCATTAAACCAAATTGAGCCCTAACCTTTTAAAAAATTAATTATAACCCTATTCCTATTTCCAATTAAATATTAAACTTAAATCCTAAATTATATTATCAACTATAAGATGTATATATGAATCATAATCCTGACCCTAATCTACCCAACTTGAAACCCAACCCTAAACTTAACTTTAACCCTTAATTAAACCTACCTCAAAATCAAACCCTAATCTAATTAAAATTGAACCTAAGCCTACACTTAACCCAACGCTAATTGAACCATAATCCTCTTTGAATCCTAGCAAAAAATATAAACCTAATTAAATATTTATATTAATTAAACTCTAAAATCCTTAACCCAAACCTTAACCTTAACTATGACTTAACCATAATACTAAACCCTAATTGTATCCCTTCCTTAACCTTAAATCCCAAACCTAATTGTAGTCTTAACCCTGGAACCATGATGAAAACCCTAAACCTAAATATAATTCTAACCATAACCCTAAGTCCTAATCCTTACCATTATTCCAATTCTATTCCTAACCATGATCCTAATCCTAACCCTAACCCAAACCCAAACCATGTCCCTAACCACAGTATAAATCCTAACCTTGACAAAAATCTAAATTATAATATTAAACCATAATCTTAACCCTAAACCTAACCTTCTCTCTAGCATATATAACCTATATATAAAATACACCGAGATGTATCGAGGCATTGAATTTTTTCATCATTCAACTTTGATAAAAATTAACAGGATAATAATCCTAACTCTAAACCCTACATCCTAATAACATAATACTACTCCTAACTCTAAACCGTACACTCTAACCCTAACATTTATCCTTAACCCTAATGCTAAACCTAACCATGATACTAATCCTAACTCTAAACCCTACACGCTAACCCTAATATTGACCCTCACCCTAACCCTAATAGATCCCTGACTCTAATGCTAATGCTAACTCTAATTTTAAACTCTACATCGTAACAGTAACCAGGACCTTAATCTTACCCTAACCATTAAGATTATACTATCCGTAAACCCTACCCTTGATACTAACTCTAACCTTATCCCCTAATGGTAACCCTAACCCTAAATGTAACACTAACTATGATAATAACCCTAACTCTAAACCCTACATCCTAACCCAAAATATTTCCTCTAACTCTAACCCTACATCCCAAACCATCCTAACCCAAAAAATGACCCTAATCTTACCATAACCCTGACCATAACCTTATCCCTAACCCTAATTCTAACCATACCTGTTAACATAATACTACTCCTAACTCTAAACTGTACACCCTAAACATACCTTGATCGTGACCCTAACCCCTAACCCTAACCCTACACCCCTTACCATGGCCCTAATTGTAAACCTAACCCTAACCATTAAGATGATAATAATCCTACCCCTCACCCTACACCCTATTCCTAAACTATACATCCTAACCATAAAAATGACTCTAATCTTACCTTAACTGTGACTCTAACCATAACCCTAACCCTAACTCTAACCATAACCATTAACATAATACTACTCCTAACTCTAAATCATACACTGCTAATCGTACCCATGCCCTTGTCCCTAACCCTAACCCTAACCCTAACCATGATAGTAATCCTAACTCTAAACCCTACACCCTAACCATAACCTTCACCCTGACCGTAACCCTAATTAGACCCTTGATCTTAATCATAATGGTGACCCTAACCCTAATTCTAACCCTCATTCTATAAATCATAAAATGTCTTCCATGTTGCGCTGGGAGTGCTACTAGCATGTATATACCTATATATATAATACGCCGAGAGTAATCCTTCTCGAGGCACTTATTTTCATCAATCCTAACCTACAAAGAAACCTTGCATCTTGATGAAAATAGACACACTCGAGAAAGATTACTCTTGACATATATATATATATATATATATATATATATATATATATATATATATAAGTGGTATCATTCATTGCAACTTGTGCGTTACTTTTTGCTCCTTTCATGATATTTCTCTAAGCTCTTTTCATATTTGTAACGTTTCTTACAAAAACTACTATCTTCGTTATTACATTCCTTTTATTGATGGTGCCTTGTTTTAAGTTTGATTCTTAGTTTTTTCAGAGATTCCCTCTTTACTTTTATTTCTTTAGAAAGGAGTTCCACGTAATTTTTTTTTAAAGCCCTTTAAATTATTTTAAACTTTAGTCAACTTTTAAGTTTTACATGAGTTTTTTATATTTCAAAATTTTTTAACTTGTTTTGCTTTATAAGTTGATTATAATCTTTTATTATTATTTATAAGTTTATATTTTTTAATTTTTTAAGGTTTTTAATTAAGTTTTTTTTTAAAGAGTATCCTTTAAATATTAATTTTTCAATCTTTTTTTTAATTTTAAAATATAAAAGTTTTTAAAAAATTAAGGATTTTTAAAGCGTCAATTTAAACTTTTTTAATTTCATTTTACATTTACTAATGATAAACAACATTATATTTAATAGTTTTAGAATAAAAGTTATTTTTTATTTTTTATAAAAAATTTAAACTCGTTTAAACAAGGGGGATATATTTGTTTTTGGTACTTTTAAATTCTTGTAATAATGCCTATAATACTTCTAGAAATTAAACTCAATAGTTCAAACTATCACTCATGGAAAATCTATATCTCATTTATTTTTCATTTCAAACACTTGTTAGAAATTACTATAGATCCAGCTTCTGAATCGGCTACCTCTGCTCCTCAAGTTGACAAAGATAGATGGAAGACTCAAAATGAGGAAGATCTAGGTTTAATTGGGATTTATATGGTTCCTAAATAATATGTTTTAATTGGGAATTGCATGAAAGCCCATGAAGCGTGGGCAATCTTAAAAAATACTGATAGTACTAATGAATCTCAGAAAATTCAGCTTCAAGATCAACTAGAAGATCTCAGGTATACAAATTTTAAATCCATGGATGAATTCTTATTAAAGTTTAATTCTTTTAGAGGTCAATTAAATATTATAAGAGTAACATTAACTGTTATTCGTTTGATTCATATTATTCTCAAAAAATGTCTTCCTAGGAAATTTTAACAATTTATTACAAATGTGCATGCTCAACTTGCTATTCCTACTCTAGCTAGTCAATTAACTTATGCTATTTTTCAAAATTTATTATGTCAAGAAGAAGCAAAATTAATTCAATTTGGTACTCTTAAAAGAAATGAACATGCATTCATGACTAAAAATTAGAATCATGATCAATATTTTACAGCAACTATTAACCATAATAATCATAATTATTGCAATAACAAATTTCATTCTAAGTCCTCTCATAATAATAATAATAATAATAATAATAATAATAATAATAATCAAAAGAATAACTCTAATAAACGACCCCATTGCACATATTGTGAGAAAGATGGACGTGTCACTAATAATTATTTTAAGAAGAAAAATGATAAAAAGCCCATGAATCAAAATAATCAACATAATAAAAAACCTAATCATAAGAAAGGTAACAACAGTGGTCCTCAATCCCATCATCCATTTACATGTAGCTATAATATTTCTAGGCCTTTAGAATGGATTATTGATCGTGGTGCATCTCAACATGTCACTTCTGATAAAGAAGGTGTTCATTCTTTGCATTCTGATACTTCAAATATTCCTATTCAATTAGCTAACAATCATAGTTGTAAAGTTGAAGGTTTGGGTGATGTGATTGTTCCTAATGGAAAACTTCATGATGTGCTTTATGTTCTTGAATTAAAATCAAATCTCCTTTCTATTGCTAAGCTATGTCAAGATTATAGGATTGAATTTTATAAGGACATGCGTTATATTATTGATCCTAAGAATAATCAGATTGTTGCTAATACACAGATGGATACTGATAACCTTTTTAAATTCTATGAATTTGCTACTTCAAGGTACTCTTAGCTTACTAATATTGATTTTAATGTACGACATGAAAGATTTGGCCATTTTAATTCTGATTATATTTCTTTGATGCAAAAAGAAAATATGGTTGATGGATTGCCTAATATTGTTCCTTCGAAAATTATATGCACCTGTTTCATGAGTGGTAAGATGCATAGGGATCCCTTTCCTCATGGTCAATCATGAAGGGAAAATCATAAATTGCACGTCGTTCATAGTGACATTTTGGGAGCCACGGAGAATAACTTCATCCAAGGATCAAGGTATGCACTTACATTTGTTGATGATTTTTCTAGGAGAACTTGGATCTATTTTTTGCATAGTAAGGATCAATTTTTTGATGTTCTGACTGAATTTCATATGTTTTTTGAAAGATACTCTGGTTTTAAGATTAAAATTCTTAGAAGCGACAATGGGTGTGTGTAAATATTGTAACTTGCAAAACAATCACAAAACTTTAATACTCATTAATTTAATTGGTTAGTAAATAAGAGATCCATCAAATCAACACAATTGAGACCTAATTATTGCTTCCTAGTAATGGTGATTATGATCTAAATATGAATTTGCTCTAAGAAAATGCATTAGATCAGTGAAAAGCCACACATGAAATGGAAGATTGAATTAAAATGCATCTACATGAATGCAAACTATGATGCAATTGATCCTACGATGGATACAATTAAGCTCAAATACTCTCAAAATCTATTGAATTGTGATTCCACATGATTGATTAAGATATAAAATGCAATTGATAATGGATCTAAGATGATGAATTATCACTAAAATTCTCTCACAAATGCAATTGATATGATCTAGACTCAATTTGGCATAATATCGCTACAAATGTTCTAGATGATTAATGATCTTGGTTGATGTTAGTTTTATAGATTTTCCTTGGAGGGAAGAGGTTTGAATTTGAATTCGATGGCTAGGATTGATCCAAAATGAGTGGTTGAGATTAGGACCTTGATTAATCCATGTGATTCCATCTCATTGGTTTGATTTATGTTACTTATCCTTTAGTGAGTTGAGTGGATAATATGACAATTAATTAACTCGCTTAATTAATATCTCTAGCGATGGTATTTTTTTTATCTTGATTTAATTAAATAGGCTAAGATAATTAATTAATGAATGTTCTTTGATCAATGATCATTGATGCTTGATTATGTAATTAAATTGATCTAATTCAATCATACAATTAGACTTAGGATTCACTTCATTTGATGACCTTAACTAGGGTTGAATCACATGATAAGGCTTTAGGGTCAATTGATTAGGATTTAGGTCTATTGATGAGGTTAGACAGATTTTAGGTGATTACATTTTCCCCTCTTTGAATCGATGTGCTAACAAGGCGTTGATTCAAAGAATGTTTGATGTATGATGTTGATAGGGTTTTGATTGAGTGAACAACTTGGTATGATGAAACTGTTCACAACATGATTGACATTGATTTTGAAAAATTGATGCAATGTCTCATGATAGATTGGGACTAGAATAACCAATTTTATACATGATGTGATTAAATTGATTGTCTATCGGATACTAATACTGATGATGTTGATGATAATGAATAACCAATTTGATGTGTTGTGATGAAATTGATTACTATCAGAGAGATTCTGAGAGCATTGATATTGCGAAGAACGAATAACCAGTTTGATGTGATTTTGTGGAACTGATTACCATTAAAAGGTTGATCGAGATAATTAACTTGATATGGGTCCTAATGAAGTCAATTATTTGATGAGCATTTGATGAAGAAACTACCAATTTGATGTGTTGCGATGAAATTGATATGCCCCTATTGATTCAATGATGTTGAACATACTGATGTTGACCAAGTAATTTGATATGGGTTTTGATGAAATCGCTCATTCACTGAGATTGATCGGAGAACACCAAATTCATATGAATTTTGATGAAGTTGAGATACCCCTAGTGATATGATGCATTTCAATTTGATGACTCGATTGATTGATGTTTTGATTGCTGAAGAATGTTTTGATGACATTTAGTTGATTCAATATTGTGATTCAAAAAATTTCCTGATTAGAAGAAGCACTCTTGATTCAATGATGCATTGATTATGCCCCCTCGGGAACAAAATTGAAATCAAAAGCAAGATATAATGATGATGATATCACATTGATTTTGACTGACTTAACTGATTTGATTGATTAAAACATGATTTGAAATGATGTGGAAATAATGTGAGTTGATTTTGACAAATTTTTACTCTGATTTTCCTTGGTTTGACCAATTTTAACTAATATTTGACTTGGGTTGACCAAGTTTAACTTGATGTTGACCTGATAAAATGATTTAATATTGATTATGATAAATTTTGGGTTGATTTTGTATGTGATTTGACTTGATTTGACCAGATTTAACCTCGGTTTGATTGAACTTTGACATGATTTGACCCAAGAGTTGACTTGATTTAATTGACTCTGCTTTCGATTTTGATCCTGACATGAATTTGCCAAGGTTGATTGATCAACTGGGGTGGATTGGCTCATGATAATGCAAGGTCAAAAATTAGGTCAAAAGGGGTTAATATATGTGAAAATGACCTTTTTACTAGTCATTTTTACTATTCACTTTATGGTTGACTGAGCACGATGTTGATTATGACTAAAACCCACAGATTTGAGCTTTCCCAGTACCACCAAAATCCAATAGAGTATCCACCTCTGGTATGTCGATGGAACCCTTGCAATTTTGATCATTTCTCATACGAATTTTGTATTTTTACAAATGTTTTATGTTTTTTTTGTATGATGTATATTTTTTCGTATGGCATAGTGTCCCAAATCGTATGAAATTTTGTCACCTTTATCCTTCTTTGAATGACATTATATTTATTCGTATAGGTTATTTTCTTATTTCATATGCAAGTTTTTATCTTTGCCATCTGTTTTTTCCCCTATCATCATGCAAAATACTGTTCCTAGTCACATGTCATTAGTTTCTCATACAAAACCAATTTATGAGTCATATGGTGATTCTTTCATCATATGATTAACTTCTTAATATTGTGTGGCATATTTTTTCCCCTTTTGTTTGATTTTTCACTCAATTTTGAACATTTGATACTCTAATTTAGTTTTCTATTGATTCATAGTGATATTATGATGTACTTTGATGTTGTTTATTGTGATGGTGATGCATATTTCCTCTTGATACTGATACATTGATTATTTTATCTCCATTGTAGGTTCATTTTGATGTGGTGAACTTTTGCAAAATATATCCTTTGGTAATGAGCAAGATTCCTTATTTATTAGCTGAGGGTAGGGTTATTATCCGATGATATGGTTTGAGTCGGTTGCTTGATATACTTGACATTCGGGTTTACCAAGGTCTACTTACTACTTTGGCTGAGAATTGGCATTTAGAACATAACACATTCCACATGCCTATTAGTGATATTACAATGACATTAGAGGGTTTGTACCACATCCTGAGGATTCAAGTAGCCAGAAACATTGTGTATTATCATGCCCAACCTATTCAGATTGGCATTGCCACTTTGAGATGAGTATTTGTTGATGACATGATTGACCATATATTCATCATGTGGGATCATATGATGAAGACATATGCTCCACTACCTTATGTTCTTTCTGGCTTGATTTGTAGCATTATCATGCCATATCAGAGTGAATAGGGGTTCATTTGTGGATGGGGCCGCATATTAGAGGATATGATTACAAGACTTCATAATTTTTCTTGGGGTTCTTGTATTTTAGCACATCTTTGTAGGGAGCTACATGAGGTGGTGTACCGCTACACCAAGAGTGTATCAATCAAAGTTGTGATTCTTCAAATCCGGTCCTAGAAGCATATCCTAGTGACACAACCACTAGGTGAGATAGATCGATGGGATAGATTCTCAACTATATTGACATATATTGTGGTTATGTGCAACAATCACACCTGGGAAAAGTAGAGTATTGTAGGAGAGTTCTCAATGATTGTACCATTATAGAGTGGAGACCATATTGTGAATATGAGGATTGGTCTAATTCAGCATGGGAGTTTTTTCATTCATGTTTATGATAAGTTATTTAATTGGTAGGACACACTTGGTTGTGGAGTACTTCATTTCTGCATGTGTGATGCAACGTCTCGATTGATGACAGGAAGTTTCTTTGGAGATGGGTTCTTATGCCAGGATGTGAGAGAAGGAGGCCCATTGAGGTATGAGGATCGCACAGGGTCTTTTTGTGCAAGAGTTTCATGGATTCCATCATGTGACATGGGATTAACTATTTGATGTGGCAGATGGTAGTGTGATTAGTGAGTACTATTAGTACGTGCAACAACATCCATTCCCTTGATTTACTTTGCGAATGATATTGCACCTCAGATTGATGGTCTAGAGGATTATGATGATGATGGAGGGTGCAGAGGAGGATGCAAAGGACAAAGAGGATAGAGAGATCCTACTAAGAGATCAAAGAAGAGGAGAGGGTAAAGGAATGGAAGCTGTGAGCAAAGATGATGGTGGGGATGATGATGATGATAATGGTGGTGGCAGTCAGAGAGTTAGGGCCAAAGTAGGTGCATCCATCATTGAACCGAGACATTTGATGGGAAAAGATAGAGAAGGTTGTTCTTTTAGTGTTGTGTTGGATGCTCCAACACCACCCACCTAGAGAAGTAGGAGCCCAGGGAGATACAAGTACAGTTGATCAGGGTGTAGTTTTGTTGCTAAGATAGGAGCAAGCTTAGATACACACCTAGGTATCAGTGCTAGAGGTTGAGGTGACCATGCAGAGGTCAAAGCGAGAGAGATCAACCAGAGAGTTGACTTCAAAGTGGGATAGAGCTCTTAGAGATGCATCCTACCAAGGTAGGAGGGTAGTGTACTATCAGTCGACGTATTTGGTTGTTTTTCTTGATCCTGCTACAAGAGTTCCTCCATTTTCCCAGTTTGTAGCACATTATGAGGGTGTGGCTCCACTGACTAGATAAGATATTCCACCACCTGGTCAAGATGCAAGAAGTGAGGCCTGCTATTGTATCATGACATACATTTTTTTGATGTACAACTAGCATATATATGTTATAAGATATAGTGATACACTTAATGATATACTGATGATGTACTTGATATCTTGATGATATACTCACATTGATTTTTAGATGCGGGTGAACCAACAATAGTGGGTTACACTTTTTTTCCTAAACGGATATTGAAGTCTACATTTTGAAAAAAAAAAATTCAGATTCAGATGCATATTGTTGTTAAAATATTTGAAATCAGAAGATGAAGTAAACTAGAGTCTTTTAGGATTTTCTGTCTAGATTCTAAATATATTTTTTTCTTTTTTTTTTAATTGATTTGAAAGGTTCTTTTTTTCTCCCACGAAAACTGCTATGTTGCTGAAAACGTCATTTTCAAAAAGTTACATTGACTTCATAGAGCATAACTTTTTTCCTAAAATAGATATCAATGCAATTCTTTTGGATTTGGTTTTGTAACCTCCATACTTTCTTTTAGGATTTGGTTTGATGATTTTATTATGATTATTTCATATTTTATGAACGTTTGAAGTAGAGTAAACCATAATTTTGATATACCTTGACTGCATAGCTTATAACTTATTGTGTATATATCAAAATTTAATTATTATTTTTTTGATAGAAAGTAGACTCAAAGATGGAGGGCACTGTTATTTTTCAAAAAAAAATCTCTTTTCTACTATTTTTCATTGAACGTCAAACTTGGAGATTTATATTAGCTAAAAAACCTACATTTGATGCACGTCAAAAAACATAGACCTAATTAATTCAAAAATTGTCAAATCTATATTCATTAGAAAGCTCATTGAGAGTAATTGTTCTATGAAAAAGGACATCTCCTTATTCTTCCATTTGAGCCCCACGCTTGAGCCCCGAAGCCCTGAAAATTGCATATTTTTGTTATCCTTTGCAAATGGCCTCTAATTAGAGGGTTTCGATAGCAAGTAGTTTCGATCGAAACTACTTTCTATCAAAAGTAATTTCTTAGTTTAACATGGGTATGGGTAAAAACCCAAGTAAAATCTTCACTGGTTAGTTTCGATCGAAACTAAGCAAAATAGGTAGTTTCGATCGAAACTAAGAATGTTTCAATCGAAACAATCAGGTACTTAGTATCGAAAGTACCTGACTAAACCTCTCACCTCGCGAATTTCATGAGGAATTGTTTCCTCTGAAAAAGTGTAACTCACTATTGTGGGTTCACCCATGCTTATGTGTATATAATGAATGCACGTTCTCTCTTTTATTTCCTTGATGCAATGCAATGTATGTATGATTATTTTTTTATGATGTATGGTTTTTAATTTAATGATATAATAATGTAAATGATGCAATGGAAGTTTCATTTTTTTGTTCTTTTCCCTCGGATATGCAATGTAGATGGTTACTTTATGATTAAGATTATGAAAATGAATGTAATGATACTAATAATGGATGCAAAATCTTATGCTATGGTTAATGCAATAATGTAATGTAATGATGATAAATGCTTATAACATGTAATGCATGCATTTTTTTGTGTCAGGTCGATACAGGATACTCGATCACATCGAAGAGATCGCATGATGATGTCAATAGATTGGATTGATATGATGATGATGTCATCTTGTTTGGATTCTGCTCCTTAGAATAATCTTGTGAAGTCCTTCTTGATCAATGCACACAAATGCAACATTAAATGAATGTAGCCTACTATGAAAATTTCATGATGAACTTTCTTTTAGATCTTTAGTTATGCTTTTTCATCACTGAGAATTTTGGGACACTAAAGCTAGTACAATCCTCACTATTTAGATTTCAACCATGAGAATATGAATACTACTTTAATCAGATGCAATATTGAAAGTGAAAACAAGCATCAAGGAATGTAGAGCCAAGATGATCTGAGTGTTACTTCCTTATGATGTTGCAAGGTAACACAAGCATCAAGGCATGTAGAGTCGAGATGACCTAAGTGCTTCTTGCATAAACAAGCAATAGTTATTTCCATTCTTGTGCAATGTTTATGTTGTCTGCAATGTATGTTACGTTCATATCCTTGGACAAGATTCTATGTACTCGCAATGATGCCACGTTCATCTCCTTGGATACAACTTTCAGGATTGCACAATACTAAGAAATCACTTCATAAAATAGACAAGGAGATAATTCCAACCTCACCTTGGTGTTCAAATATTTAGAACTAAGGTATGTGTGGTGTACCACAAGCGTGGATGCTCTTACCAGAGACACTCTATTTATTTGACGATGCAAGATCATGGGAACAATCACCACAGACAACAATCAAAGAAAATGACATGCCCCCTATCCTTGTTCCTCTAATCTAGAGACATCTTTGAGTCACTCGGGAGACATGATAAGAAAAAAATGATAATAACAGACAACAGAAAAATAAAATTCATGTCCCCTTCCTTTTTTCTCTATTCTAGAGACATCTTTGAGTTACTTGGAAGACATGATTATCAAAAATCAGTTCAAGTTCATTTGTGTATGTTATTGTTTTCTGATTACTGTCATGGACAGATTCATCTATGTGATTTGGTGTTAAGAAACATTGTTGTTTTAGTGTGTGTAGTGTTGAAAAACATTGTTGTGTGTTAGGTGGTGTTGAGAAACATCATTGTTGTTTTAGTGGCAGAACACTTGGATTAGGCCATGATGAATGAATCCGATTGGGAAGACAACTGCGACTTAATAGCTAACAACTCCTATAATGGCTAGGAACTTGCGCCCATCTAGACTTGATGGACCTAAGGACAAGACATAACCCAACTCAAAGCCATGGTTTTAGGGTCCACAACCAACTAATATGTAGAAGGATGCAAAAGCATTGTCAAATATATACAAGTGACAAAGGTGACGCAAGTGAGATGGCCAAGTGATGTATTGATAAATGGAGTGATTAGTTACAAGAAGTGCTTGATTGCCATGTTTTCACCACTTGGAGTTTATTTTTATTTTCCCTACCAAGGTGCATGTTTACCAGGTTTTCACCAAGGCACTTTTTCTTATTTTTTGATTTTTGATTTTTTGATTTTTGTATTATCAAGGTTCCTGTTTGCCAAGTTTTCACCAAGATAATGATTTTTTAGGACCTTTTCTGATGTTTTTTATTTTCTTTAGGAATATTTTCTGTTGTTTTTTATTTTTATTAGGAACATCTTTCTACTATTTTTGGATTTCTTTAGGATCAATTTTCCAATATTTTTGCTTCTCTTTAGGAACATTTTATGTTGTTTTTGGATTATTTCAGGAACATTTTTTGTTGTACAACTCCTAAGCTAAGGATGTTAGGTATATAATTTCTTTAGATGGACTGTGTTGATCATATCAGTAAGTAAGTCTCCTTCAGGTTTTGATAGCTGATAGGCACTAGAACCATATGGAGCTTTGATGATGAAGGGTCCCATCCAATTGGGTTCAAAATTTCCCTTATGTTCTCTATCTTGATTTATCTTCAGATTCTCTCTCAATACGAGATCTCCAACTTGAAATTCTCTATGTATTATCTTTTTAATATATCCAGTGGACATCCTTTTTTGGTATACTCTGAGATGATTGAATGCCTCTTTCCTGCACTCATCTAGAAATTCTTGTTATTGTAATCATGAGATTTTGTACTCCTCATTAGTTACGAGTCCTCTCAATGATATTCTTAGTGATGGTACCTCCACTTCAATAGGTAGAATGACTTCTAACCTGTAAACAAGAGTGAAATGTGTATTTGTTGTTGGTGTTCATATATTGGTGTGATATGCCCATTGAGCTAGATTAAGTTGTAAGTGTCACTCTCTTCTAGGATTGTTAAATGTTCAATGTAGGATCTTCAAGATGTTCTTGTTGGATTCTTCGACCTATCAGTTCCCTTGTGGGAAGTAGATTGATGAACAATGTTGTTTGATGTGGAACCTTTCACACAATTCATCGATCTCCTTGTTTTTGAATTGTCTTCCATTGTCTAACACTATAGAGGATGGGATACCATATTTGCAGATGATATAATTTAGGATAACATGGACACCTATTTACCCATTTATTTTATCAAAGGTACAACTTCAACTCACTTTGTAAAGTATTATGTGGTAGTAATGATGAATTTGTGTTCGTTAGAGGATGAAGGATAGATCTAACCAATCAAGTCAAAAGCTCACTGCTGAAAAGGCTAGTTTGTGATAAATGGTAACAAATGGGAGCTTACCAGGTTTTGAATCTTGCAAAGAAGTTGAACTATTCTAAGGTCTGGATTGAGGGGGACTCTAACAATATCATTAGATATCTCAAAGGCCTTTGTTCCCCCTCATGGAGTATTAGTAACTTAATATCCTCCTCCTTGGATATTATAAATTCTTTTGATAAAATTCACATCTCCCACGGCTATAGGGAAATAAATACTATGGTTGATTAGTTAGCTAATGTTGGAGTTAGAGATGACTCACCCATCACGTGGTATGGTGAGCTGGAGTTTAGTAATGATGTCAAGGTCATCTTAACACTTGATCGTACCCATGGGAAAGTGGGGTTTAATGTCACTGATTCCAATGATGAAGCGAATTGATATATTTATTATGATTTATGGTGATCTCTGTCCTTTCGAAAAATTTCTCTTTAATATTTTCATATTTGATTTTTTAAAGTTTTGTTTTGTTTAATTTTTGACTTTTCATGTTTTTTCTTTTATTTTTTATTTTTTAGATTTTTGAGCTTTTGTTGCATTAATTTTTTTTTTGCATACTTTTCATTAGCTCTTCTAGCTCTTGATTACTTCTTTTCATGGCGGACCAATTATTATGTTAGGATCAAGAAACATTGGGGGTGAATCAGTTTTGTAGCACTTTTTATTAACTTTAAACAATTCAAACTTAACCATGCAATAACAGAAATAAAGAGAACATATGTATAAAGTAAATAACTCATAACACCATGATTTGTTCACAAGGAAACCCTGATTAAAGGGAAAACCCCGGTGGGGATGGTACCCACAAATTATGCAATAAGAGTATAATGTCCCTATTAGGAGACCTAGTCATATTAGGAGATGAATATTACATTTAGTACATTATCCCTGTTAAAGGATGCAAACCTTGTTATGGGTGATATAAGGAGCTCACTTCTCTTACAAAAAAAAATTGTCTCTTTACAATGTTTTATCACAAAAGATGAATTGTACAAGTATCTTCTATGATTAAGTAGTCCCAATTATAGCTTGAAATATCTTCTTCATTAATTTGACATAACAATGCAATCACACTTCACACTACCATGTTCACATCTCAAAAACATCTTTACATGTATACCCGATCTCATAATATATCCAATCGGCTCACAAGTGCATCACCAAACGTGTCCAATACATAACCCAAGAGTAAATATACAACATGTGATAATACCTTTATCAAGATAGAATAGGACCCGACATAAATCAAAAATAGCACTCCTAGAATCCACGCGTTACTCCCTTAATCATCGCAACCACTCATCTGCCTTGTTTCATTGCTATATTGTCTTCGCATACCCAAAACATGTTGTAACTCTCACCAATAAACTCTAAAATATAAGAAACCTTAATTGAAGGTACAATACATCCCATAATACATCCATCTAAGCCCGCATGATGTAATTCATCACATACTATGCTCGCAGACAAAACTGTGTAATTGTATACTATCAATTGCTTCCTAGACTTAGTCAATTTTCCAAAACTGAACAACCAAAACTGGACTGTACTCCAAGTGACCATACAAATAAGTAGTGTTACCATAAATGACCACATATATTCTATACTTATTAGGTCACTTCCCAACAATCTCCCCCTTTGGCATTGATTGCAACACTTAGCGAAAGATGACTAAGTGCCCAATGTTAAACTATTGTCTATACATCTCTAATCATTCCTTTATACATTTTTCACACCTATTATTCCCCCTTTGACATCAATGGAAAAGGCATAGTAAAAAATGTAACTATATACACATAAAAAAATTTAGAATTGCTCACCAAAAATTCATACCATATGAAGTATATCTTGGAAAGAGGTTTCCAAGATCTTTGCGTCTGCTTTCCCTATTTTCTCCAAGGTGTGACTAGCCTGTATTAAGACATTCAGAGAAAAGGATGAAATCTTGGAATCCTTCATTACTGTAGGCATGGCTTCACCAAGAGAATTATTTTTTGTCTCCATATCCTCATGGTGTTTCTGTAGAATTGATAGTTTCAGAGTGATTACACTCCTCAACACACCAAGTCTCCCTAACACTCTTCCTTTTTCAACTTCAAGCACACTGATTTTGTCCAATAGTTTGGACACTTCCTTATGCAAATTTGTAACTTATTGTGAGGAGGACCCAAAATTCTTTACCATGTCATCTAGTGTAGATTCTCATCATTCTGAATTATGTCTATGATATTCTTCATGTGATTAAATGGATTTATACAGTAGCTATATAAATTCCTTCCATGATTTATGCAAGACTTAACTTCAACGATAATGGTACCTAGTATGCCTAAATCCCATCTAATGGACTTGCATACCTCTTCTAATTTCTTTGCCATGTATTCTCTTTCAGTTTTTACTGTTGCATCCTTCTCTAATGAATTTAAGTGAACATCAAAGTCATCAAGGAGTTTGTTCAGATTATCTACTGCATCCTTTCCCTAAAAGGTGAAAGGTATGGGTAGAAATTTTTTTATTCTATCTACATCCCTGTCCAATACCTTTGAATTCTTCTATGATTTCTGCTTAGATCTCTCCTTAGCCTTAGAAAAGGTCATGCAAGACAACTTCATTAACTCATCCTCATCGATTCCATCAACATTAGTGTTCAGAGGTTTATTATCACTTGCCAACAATAGAGTTGGTGTAAAAATATGAATAGAGATGGGTATTTTTTTTCTTTCTCAGCTTCAACCCCAATTTCAGCTTGCTTATTTACCTCATCCATACTTTCCTTTATCTCTTCCCATGTACCTTGTTCTCCTTCCTCATTCTTTCTTTCTTCAATAGATTCTTTCATTTCTCCCTTTATCAATGTTCCAAGATGTATTACATTAACTGTACTATGTGTATTACTACCATCTACCTCAGGAACAGTATCAACATTCCCTTGAAAAGGGTCACCAACATCTAGCAAAGTGTCCAAAGACACAGGCACACCTACTACAAAGAAATCTGGTTGCTTTACTATACCGTAGAACTGACTGTTACTATCTTCATCCATAGATGGTTCAATATGTACTTGTGCAGACTTAGAAGATTCTCCAATCTGAATAGTTTTATGCTTAATAGCCTTGGGTTTAGGAGACTTAGGCTTCTCTAGTTCAACTTCTATCAACACTTTTTCAATAGCCTTATTTTTTTCCTCTATCACTTCATCATATCTTCTCCCCATTATCTTTATCAGTCTTGACTTTACTCTCAGCAGGGGCTTGGTTGCCTTCATAATCCTATCATGTTCTTTTCGTGATACCACGGGGAACATTTTATCTATAGCTTTTACCCTTATATTATCATCTTCTTCAAGATATAATTGTTTCCTTACTTCCAATCTATCATACAAATCCTTAGGAATACTACCTTTGAGCTCAAGTAGATTCTTGTTAAATAGTTGCATGTGATTAATGACAATATCTTCAATCAGATTTTTATCATTTTTATCATACCTATTGTAGTACCTAGGAAATTGATTAATCTTGCCTTGTTTAGTGATCCTTTTACTTAGCAACTTTAGGCATGGTTTCCATAACTTCCTCTCCATAGGATTTTCCTGCACTATTTCTTCAACTTTATTCTCAGTCTTCTCCTCTTCAATCTTCTTCTCTTCTTTATTCTTCACTCTTGTCATCTTCCTTTTAGGAGGTAAATTTTATTTGGAGGACCTTGTTTTCCTCACTAGAGTCTCTTATTCCTTCTCTGTTTTAACCACACTTGTCCTTTTTGAATATCTTTTAGGTGGTGTAGTTATAGTATCAGATATTGTGACCACAGTCTAGGGTAAATCCAGAACTTCAACAACTTTTGAAGGTGGAAGGGTTGCAGGAGCAGTGCTCACCAACCTAGAATATTTCTCTATTGTCTTCCTCCTTACTTCTTTCATCTCTTCTCTTCTTATACCTTCCTTCTCAGCTAGATAATCAATAAGTTTTTCAATTTCCCTTTTCCTTTCTGCCCTAGTTATCTCATCTCTGACTTTGGCAGACTTTTCTTTATAGGTGCCCCATCTTTCTTCAGTAGAATAAATCTTAGAAGATAAAACATAATCAACTTGCATGGTGAGAACTTTTGCACTGACCTCATATCCCATAGGAAAACAACATTTCTTCCTAGGTTCTACTGCTTTGAATAATACACAATCAGTCTCAACCATGAAACAGATTGTATCCTTGTACTTCTCAACTATTTCTTTAGGAATTCAGATTCTTTCCTTCATTTCTCTCTAAAATATCTTGAACATACCAAATAGTTCTTCATCTACCCATGTACTATTTTGTCTTCTATAACTTTTTCTCACTTGAATAGTGTGGGTTCATTGTCTTTCCACACCCTAGGGTGCATTCTAGGAAACTTGTGTACTATATGAATGTAAATGTGTATTAATAGTGATCCAAACCTGAATATCTTTGACTTGTCCCACTTAATTTTTCTTACATTCTCCAGGAATTGTTGTCTGAGTACTTCGCACAAATTGTATTGCAAATTTTTCTTCACCATCTTACATGTCATCATTATCATACTTACAGAAACAAAATTAGGTCAACTGCTATAATGTAATTTATAGCCCAACACCATTGAAATCAGTCTCACATCTTGCTGAAAGAAGTCAACAATTGTCATTTCTCTCTTACCCTACTTTGAATGCGTTAGGGTTTCTACTTGATTCTTCGTGTTCTTTTCAACCACAAGAACAACAACAAAAATTTTCAATCTGGTTACATCATGAATCAACTTGTTGGTAATCTTAACATTTTTCTCTCCTATCCACAAAAATGGTCATGGATTCTGCTCAGAATAATCTTGATCCACTCTTCTTTGTCGAACTCATAAAGTTCCATCATTTCCATGATGCTAAGGTTCTGTAAATGTGCGAACTCATCCTTCCAAGTTCCATATTCTTTTAACATGTTCTTCATCTCCTAGAAGATTTCAAAGTCTCCTATTGTCTCATACTTACAATGAGTATAAGCCCTAATATCTTCAACATGAAGCACAAAGTATGGGGTTTGAGAAAATGCACCTTCGGGGTCATCCTCCATCGATTTACATGGATGTTTCTTAAATTTGTATCTTGGTCTCTCATTAACATCGAATATCATTGGTGTATCTATGACGAACAAACCTCACAGTTTGAAACAAATACCTTGTAATCGCGAAATTAGGGTATGTACACTCCGTGATCACAAAATTGCTCTAGCTCCTTTACTTTATGCTCTAGTATCCTTAAACTCTGCTTGAATGTTGATCAAAATGGTTTGAGAAAGTGAACTTATAATTCACAAGTACTCAAATTGACACATTTCCCAATAAACCTGTAAGTCTGCAAAGCTCCAGTCATCCATATTTCTAGTAATCATTCAATATAACATGTATAACCATGTGATCATAGATATAGACTTCAGATGCATTACAATGTTTGTCTATAAGCTCACATCAACTTATTCTGCACATAAGGGGCTGGATGGATTACTGTTATGTTTTTCCAAAGATCCCCCTAAGGCCATGCTAGGCCATTTAGGATGATGTGTAAATATTAGCATCATGCGAGGACTCAGTAGCATCTATTGAATCTCCCTGAACCTTAGTCTCACTCTGTTCTTTTGCCTTCCATACTTTTCCACTATCCTTGCTTCCTTCCTCTGTAAAATTTTGATTGAACTCATCCATATACTCAGCCAAACTCTTACCAACATCACCAATGTTCTTCTTCATCTCTACAGGTGGTGTCTTGTTGCTCACTAGTCCATTATATCTGTAAAACTTCTCTATGTGTCCTTGATTGTTACATTTATAATATGTAGGAGATGATTTGTTCTAATTAACCTATAACCTTGAATTCCTTATGATGTGCCTAAATTTTTTGCATTTATAACATGTAATATTAGCTTCTCTTTCCTCTCTGATGTAATCTTGTTTAGTGCTTGATTGATATGGTTTTCTACATTCTTCCTTCTTGTGCCCATATTAATAGCAATTGAAACAATAACCAAAAAAATACTTATAAGGAGTCTTACCTCTGCAATCCCTCTTCATGTGACCAATTTTGCTACATCCAAAGCATCTTCCTCTGAAAGGTCTGATCTTCTTTCTAGGTTCCTCTTGTTGTATAGGATCTTCTTTTCTATTAGGTTCCTCATCTATTTTGCCTTCAGATTTTCTTTGTTGAGTTTCAGAACATTCAACTTCATCAAAACCAACTCTCGTCCTGTCACCTTTAGGATTTTGTTTTTGAAGCTATTCATCAATATTTTTGTTGTTCACATGAAGTTTCTCAATGTGATTCACTGCTTCAACAAGTTCTCCTTTAATGATGTGATTATATTTTACCAATTCTTGATACTTGATGTTGTAACTATCCAATGAAAGCTGCATTTTTCTCATCACAACATTAGTAACTTTTAAGGTTTCATCAAGTTTGTTCTTTTCTTCTTTCACTTGTTTAATTTCCTCAGCTAATAGAATAGTGGTAGATTCATGTTCCTGCTTCAATGCTTCATTTTCATGTTTAAGCTTCTCAATTTGATCAAATGATTCATTCTCAATCTTCTCAACAAGTTCCTGCCTCTTTCTCCTAGAAATGATAATCTATGTTTTGAGTTTCTTGATGTAATCTTCTACTTTTCTAAGCTTGCATTTCAGGCCCCATTTGTTTGGGGAATTGGAATTTGACTCAAAACCTGATTATCACAAAATCGGGTTTTGAAATTCTGGTTTTGCATCTTCTGGTTATAATTTGGACTGTTTGGTTGACCCGGAAGATGGATTAGTCAATCCATCTTCTGCGTTTGGTTGCTAATTTCAAAATTGGAATTGGAATTGACAAATTCCAACTTTTGCGTTTGGTTCAACAATTTCAAATTCAAATTGGAATTAGATACTCCATGTTCTATGTTTGGTTCTACATTTCGAATTGGAATTGGAATTCGACAAAGACTTTATAATTTTTTATTATTAGGTAATAATGTTTAATTTATGTTGCGATTTATTTTGTCCATTTTATTTTTATTTTTTTTATTTAGTATTTTTTTTAATTGTGCTTCTGATCATACATGTGCTTTTATATTCGCGGATAAAACTTGGAAAGGATAGCTGACTTGCTTGCAATTTTTTCATGCTTATGCTCATAAAAATATATGTTGATCTCATTTTTACTAATTATTAGATT
>MU227873.1:219855-237457 GCA_018584345.1 Thuja plicata | reverse complement strand
CTCATTATTAAGCTCTGTAAAATGTTTACTCATGGTTAAATTTTTGTGTGAAGTAATGAAGATGTCTGTATGGTTAGGGTTTCGGGGTGGGTATATAATAAGCATTCACGGTATACCAGTGAGAAACTGCAACCAACAATAATAGAGGTAAATTTTCAAGAGCCATGGTCGTATTGTATCAAATCGAATGACAAGAGTCTCAATTGATAAAGCAATGAAGACAAGAGGAGGAGGCATTGTATATCAAGGAAAACAAAGAGCAAAAGGGTCGCATCCTGTATATGGAGATCTTCAGCGATTCGACAATTTTATGCGAAGGAGATCAACGATATCATAAGCTAGAATAAATTCATGGCACAACATTCTTGTTTATAAGGGCTTAAACATAAAATACATGGAATATCAGAGAATAGTGCAATCAACGAAAGTGGCATTTCCATACCTTTCCAATCTTCGCTAGCCTGCCACTACACAGAGAATGGTGGCAAGAAAGTGAAATGGAGGCGCAGCTATTCTAGATCACATTCGCAAACCCTTACAAATCAAGACGACATGAAATTTGAATTTGGAATCTCAAAAAGTGGTACTAAAAAAAGTCCGCTCAAACTTGAAACCACTCAAATCTGCCTTGGAAACATATGCTGCTCCTTCCATGCCATTCCCGTTTCCATTCCCAACATTCTTGCCTAATCTTATTCTAAATACTCTCCTTGCTTAATATCTTCACATTCGCAAACCCTTTGCAACACAAAAAAACACAAACAATCGCAAACCCTCGCTTCTTCACATTCGCAAACCAGGAAGACGACAGACCGATAAAATGGGGTTAAAAAAAACAAAATGGGAAGATGGCGGACCCGACGGAAAGATAAAATGGAGTTAAATCCCTCAAAAACCTGATTTTAATTTCGAATTCCACCTATTTGGTGGGAAGATGGTGCCGCCCATTTTTGGGTCAAAATCGGGTTTCATCGGCAAAATCAAAATTTAATTTTGGGCAACCAAATGGTGGATTTGAGCAAAAAGTGGAAGTGATGCACCCAATTCCGGTGCAATTCCGCCAAAAAAATGGGGCCTCAGTTCAACATTATCATCTTTTCCCTTATCCAGGTCTTCTAGTGCCACTTCAAAATTCTCTTCCAAACTGCTTGAATCCATATGGATCTCCCTTAGGTTGTTAGAATTTCTCTCCAAGGGCCTCAAGCTTTGATACTAATTGTTAGGATCAAGCAACACTGGGGGGGGGGTGAATCAGTGTTGTAGCACTTTTTATTAACTTTAAACAATTCAAACTTAACCATGCAATAACAGAAATGAAAAGAACATATGCATAAATTAAATAACTCATAACACCATGATTTGTTCACGAGGAAACCCTGATTAAAGGGAAAACCCCAGTGGGGATGGTACCTAGAAATTATGTACTAAGAGTACAATGTCCCTGTTAGGAGACCTAGCCCTGTTAGGAGATAAATATTACATTTAGTACATTATCTTTGTTAAAGGATGCAGACCCTGTTAGGGGTGATACAAGGAGCTCATTGCTCTTACAAAACAAAACTGTCTCTTTACAATGTTTCATCACAAAAGATGAACTGTACAAGAATCTGCTATGCTTAAGTAGTCCCAGTTATAGCTTGCAACATCCTCTTCATTAATCTGAAATCATAATGCATTCACACTGACACTACCATGCTCACATCTCAAAGACATCTTTACATATATACTTGTTCTCATAATATATCCAGTTGGCTCACAAGTGCATCACCAAGCATGTCCAATACATTACCCAAGAGTAAATATACAATAGAATATCATACATTTATCAAGATAGAATAGGACCGGACCTAAATCCAAAATAGCACTCCTGGAATCCACACGTTACTCCCTTAATCATCGCGACCACTCATCTGCCTTGTTCCACTGCTATATTGTCTTTGCGTACCCAAAACATGTTGTAACTCTCTCCAATCAACTCCAAAATACAAGCGACCTTAAGTGAAGGTATAATACATCCATCTAAGCTCACTGACGTAATTCATCACATACTGTGCTCGCAGACAAAATAGTGCAACTGTATCATGTCAACTGCTTCCTGGACTTAGTTATTTTTCCAAAACTGAACAACCAAAACTCGACTGTACTCCAAGCAGTCATGCCAATAAGTAGTGTTGCCATAAATGACAACATATATTCTATACTTATTAGGCCACTTGCCAACATTATTATTCTATTATGAGAACTACTTTGCATGGACCATGTTATTGCCATGTGCTCTATGAATTTTATTATGAACTTTATTGATTGTTAATTTTTCCTCTCCCAAATGTAAATGCTTAATCATGGTGTCATCTTAACCTCTATGTTAAAAGATGCTATCAATGAAAATAAAATGGGAGCCAAGATGAATGAAGGATGTCTAGTGATTTTGTAAAATATTGGATTAAAGGTGTGTGATTGTGAACATATGTTGGGTAATGGATATGCCTATGAAAAAATGGTGGATGGAAAGATGAGATTGTGAAGAAATGAAGAAATTTCACGAGAGTGAGGGGGAATTAGGACTGACTTCAAACACCGTATTATATTCAAAGTGGATGAGTTTTAAATGAGATGGTATAATTTGGATATTTTGATCTTTGATGATAAGATTTTGGATTTTCAATACATATGAAATTTTCTATGTTTAAAGATGCTCAGACTTTTGGATTTTAGATTTAGGGATCCAACTAGGTTTTGTACTTTTGGATTTCAATTTTTGGAATTTAGGGATCTAGATAGATATTGCACTTTTGGATTTCACATTTTTGGATTTAGGATTCCACATGGGTTTTATACTTTTGGATTTCATATTTTTGGGATTTAGGGATCCATGTGGATTTTATACTTTTGGATTTCATTTTTTTGGGATTTAGGGATCTACCTGAATTTTGTACATGGATTTTGTATTTTGAATGGTTTTGCTTTCCTTCATTGCTTCTCTTTGCTTTGGAATCCATATTACTTTTTTGCTTTTTTTATTAGTTGACCCAGATGGCCCTTTGGAGTGATTTTGATTTTTGACTTGATTGTGATTTGATATTATATGGCAATGCTTTCCTTTTTATTCTTCATACGTTGATGCATTCAAAATAATTTCAAATCCCATTTTGTAATCCCTTAGGAAAATATCATATTGGAATCTTATAGCTTCATAATTTTGGAATAATGCAAGTGGTGTGTGATTTTCTTGATCTTGATCAATGAATTTAGGTGATGAGAAGTCAAGTTCAGTAATAGGAATGGTAGCAAGCTCTTTGTAGGAGTAATGAGAGACTAATTTGGATGTTGGAAGAAATTTACATAGAATTTTTAGAAGTGTCACTAACATCCTTTTTTTCCATTATGAGGCATGTAAGTGTTTTATTCTCAATCCTGAGAAGATTGGTGCATGCCACATTTTGTGCATTATTTTTTAGAACGCTTACGAGATTGAGCTGCCAAAAAGGTTGGATATCTCATTGATATTCAATGCATCTAATTTGTATTCATACCATGTGCTAAAGCTTCCAATACAAAGCCTACAAAAGTGCTTAATTAGAGAAAAGAGGTGTGCCAAAATATCAATGAGAGGAAATCACATAAATCTTGGATATGCACTTAAGTAGAAGAATTAATGGACTGAGCACAAGGAATATTTTGTTTATTGAAAGTGTGAGTAGCTTGAAAATGAATCGTGGATTTGAAAAGCTAAAGTCAACTTGGGTGGGCAAATTAGTTGTTGACATAGTCCATAGTGCGAGTACCATGCTCACAACCTTGCTACCAAGAGTTCTTAATGCAAGAGAACCCTTGGGCCGATGAAATATTATGTCAACCAAAATTAGATGTTTAGCTTCTTGTGTGCCACCTTGAGTTGTCACAATTTGTCTTGTACTAGCTTAGCCACATAATCTATGTTGTGTTTCAATGACTTGGGTGTCTTTTGTGTTGTATTAGCCATTTATGTGGTTCCACACATCTCTATCATATGAAAGTTCTTTTTGTGTTGAGCACTACCAATGATCCTTCACATAGCTAGTTTCATATGTGTGTTGCATAGTGCTCAATCAATGTTAGAAGCAAAAAATTGGTCATTCCATTAGATTGCTTATGTTAGACAGTGAAATTAGATCTTCCAATAACATGTTAGTTTTGGAGTCAAGAGGATGCTAATTCAAATTTATTTATAAATGGGTGGATTCTTATTTGTGAGATGAGACCCTATTGGATGAACTACTATTTTTTTAATCACAAAAGGATGTTGGTTCAAATTTATGGATTGTTCTTTGTGAGATGACACCTATGAACTACTATATTTTTTCTTATCACACCTTTGTTTAGTAACCGATAACTATATTGCATGGCAATGAACTAGCATACACCATATCATAAGAAGCTCTTACTATTTAAGGGATTCATATCATTTGGCTAGTGAGAAGATTGGGGTTTTAGGTGATGCTTAAAGCTTAATTGTGATTGCAAAGAACCTTTGCACACGTATCTCTAGGATTGGGTAGCATAGAATCATTTGGATTTCACACATTAAAAGCCCTTTATTCTCTCTATTAATTTTTCGTTTTTAGCATTGCATTTGGTTTGATTTTGGCTATATTATTTCTTCATTATTTTGCTTCCTTTTATGTGTGCCCATTCAATGCTTGCTCATTTGACCCTTAAGCTGCCACTGCACCATAAATTCTCTTAACAACATGATTATTAATTATTAAAATCCTGTAACCGAGGAATGTACCAAAGAATAGCTTCCATGATTTGGAGTTTCCAGTGAGTTGTTGGTTTTCTCGAGGGCAAAATGTAATGTATATCATTATGTGGGTGCATTCATATTGTTCTCTCAATCTTCTCAAACTCACATCTAAAGCTTCTGATTTTTTTCCAGTTTTAGAAGTGCTCATGAATCTTGCTTGGGATCCTATGTCGTTCAGCCTTCCCAAATAAACAAACATAACCAATACAGTTTATAATTTACACACATTGCATGGCCGGTTATGTGCAGGAAATAACGGTTAACCGTTCTCTGCTGCTCCTGAATTGCTCAGTCAAATATTTGGTGGGAAAATCATTCCACACAAGCCAAATCAGAAAAAGAGGGGGAGGGAATTGTGGGAATAAAGAGCGCTTTTTTGCTTCTGTGCTTTGCCTTCGCCAATTCCTCCTCTCTCGTTTCTGAAAATGTCCCTCGCACCAAAAACCAGGGCAAATGCCCGCAAAAGCCAATACAAGATGTCTGTTGACAGCGAGGAGGCCCGTCGCAAAAGAGAAGATGCTATTGTTCAGATTAGAAAATATAAGCGGGAAGAAAATTTGCAGAAAAAGCGCAGAGAAGTAAATGCCCACACGAACAATGGTTGTCATCCTAATTCTCCTTTGGAGGAAGAGGTTGTGATGTACCCTTTTCATTTTGTTACAAATTAATAAATAAATTTACGTTTTTCCGTTTATCATTGTAGTGCAATCTCTGCAATTTAACTTGAATGTTTTGTCTGGCTTGGGGTGATGTATTTTGTTAAGTTTGAGCTGTGAATTTGCCGATTGCAGTTGAAAAATCTTCCAGCCATTGTTAATGCGCTTGGTTCTGAAGACAACAGTGCTAAAGAGGCGGCTGTTGTTCAACTCAGGAAGCTGTTGGCTACGGGTCAGATTTTTTAATAAATTTCTCATTATAGATTGAATTTTTGGCTTGTTTTTTTATGTGGGTAAACAATTTTTGAGTTTTCTGGTTAGAAAAACATTCTCAAAACACAGAAAACATAACTGTTTTTTGTTTTGAGGAGCAGATATCATTTATGAATTTGTTTTGCTATCTGATATGGGAGTGAATCTATGTTGATACTTCTTTGGCTGAGAGTCACGATGAGGCGTATTCATTCTATCAAAATTGTCTGGAGTATGATCCTTGCCTCATTCCTTATGTAGGACATTTAGAGGGTTTGAAGTTTGAACCCATACTCAACCAATTGAATAACAACAGAATAACAACCCCTTGATTGTTCATAACTATTTAAATATTAGAAGTATTTACTTCCAACTTCCTCCACAGTAACATATTCTTTTTGCACTACCACCCCTATTGTGCCAAAAAAAATATAATTATACAAACAAAAAGAAGAGATTTCCACAATCCATGATAATAACTATTAAGAGTTTCTGGATTTGATTGTGTTGTAAATTTTTTGCATCTAGGTTTTGAATCACACTCCGTGATCTATCATCAAACACAAACAAAAGCAAAAAATTTACTGCTCATTTATTGCTCATCATGATGATGGATCACGAAGTGTGATTCGAAATGTAGATGCAAAAAATTTACAATAGTTAATATAATTATAGATTTATGTGATATTTATGTAAGCATTCCATAAGCACTGTCAACTCTAAATTTGATTCAATTTTACACAGCCAATGAACATTGATATACTTGATCTCTTTCTGAGCCTGCACTATCAAACACAAACAAAGCCTTTTGTTGGTAGGGGCTCTAGATGCATAGATGTTTATATTCACATAATCAACAGTTGTCAACTGACTTTCAATGGAATCCAATTCAGTTTGAAACAATGTTTTTTCAAGAATTTTGGTAGCCTTATGTAGGCCTTGTGGATGCAGAACGCAATCCCCCAATCGATCCTGTCGTCAGGGCTGGTGTAGTTCCTCTACTGGTTGAGATTCTCAAGAGGACTGATATGCCTCAGCTTCAGGCAAGATAAGTTTATGCCCATAGGGTAGCCAATCATTCTCTAATAAGATATACTCTCAGAGACATTACAAATTTTATGTATAATGTGGGATGGATTGTGGTTCTCTAATTAGGTTTGGTTGTTGGAGGATACAGTTTGAAGCAGCTTGGTCTTTAACAAATATAGTCTCTGGAACATCCGAGCACACTAAAACTGTGATTGATCATGGAGCATTGCCTGTATTTATCCAGCTTCTTACATCCATGAATGATGATGTTCGAGAACAGGTATTGCATGTTCTGTTACTTTTTCACAGGCCATGATATGATCTGTTTTACTAGGTTTTTGACCTACAAACTATTAATCTTTTTGTGGTTCCCATAACAATCTTAAATCGAATGTCATTTAAGGCTGTCTGGGCTTTGGGAAATATTGCTGGAGACTCTCCTGCTCACAGAAATCATGTGCTAAGCCATGGAGCAATGATGCATGTGCTTGCCCTATTTACTGATACTGCCAGAATTTCGATGATAAGAAATGCCACATGGACTTTGTCGAACTTTTGCAGAGGAAAACCACAACCTCAATTTGGTCAGGTAACTAAATTTCAATTTTACCATTTACCATTCTTTTTTCTCTTGCACTTCGAAAATTTAAGAAAAGATATGGAAGAAAATCAGGTTTTCTTGATTTGCTGCTTGTTATATGTTGTTTGGCTTCCAGGTTAAAATTGCCCTGCCATGCCTTCAAACACTTGTTCATATTCCAGATGATGATGTGCTTTCAGATGCATGTTGGGCTTTATCATACCTTTCTGATGGCCCCAATAGCAGGATTCAAGCTGTAATTGAAACAGGTGTTTGCCAGAAACTGGTTGAACTTTTGGGGTAAGTGGATCAACAAGAATACAAACGGTCCTTTACTTTTGAACAACTCTCCATATTACCATACCAAGTATTCTCCTCTTAGATTTGCATTTCTATGTTCTCATGATAATGTAACTTATTCACTGCATATGTTGTCATTTTGTAGGCACCCTTCATTTTTTGTTCGTGTTCCCGCTTTAAGAACTGTGGGAAATGTTGTCACGGGTGATGACGTTCAGACTCAAGTGACTATCCACCATTTCCCACTTATATGTCTAGACCAGTCAATTTACAGTTTTAGAATAGCTACTTATTGTCACATTTCTATAATACAGGTACCTTATTTTTGTTTGGGGGACTATGTAATTTCAGGTTATTATTGATGCTCAGGCTCTTCCTCATTTAGTGCGTCTTCTCATGCCCGATCAGAAGAAGAACATAAAGAGGGAAGCATGTTGGACAGTATCTAACATTACTGCAGGGGACACAGATCAGATTCAGGTAAATTAATGACACCAGACTATCTTTGAATGTAGTATTGAAGGTGCTAGACCATCCATGGGAGATTCATATATACAGAGCTTTATATTCCTTCCATGATTCATATTTACAAAGCTTTATATTCCTTCTATGATTAATATATACAGAGCTTTATATAACAACTACATTTATTGCAGTTTAGTTCACCGAATATTCATGGCTTATTTTTAGTTTTTAGTTTGCTTGTAGTTACTTCATTCTAGACACCTCTTTCTATAGTTGGGTATCCAACTTCACAGTAGTTCCACTGAATGATTTGGGTCCACAAAAAGTCAGATTTATTTGATCTCTGTTTCTTATCATTCAAAAATCTGTATTCTTATGTCTTGAATCAGGCTGTTATAAATGCAAATATTATTCCACCCCTTTTATACCTCTTGACTAATGCTGAATTTGAGGTGAAGAAAGAAGCAGCTTGGGCAGTTTCCAATGCCACTTCCGGTGGAAATAGTGATCAGATAAAGTTTGTTTTCTTCTTCCCTGCTTATGCAATATTTTTTCCATTCTTGAATACACACAAGTTTGCTAATAATCCTTCTATTCTTATACAGATACCTTGTTGGTCAAGGTTGCATAAGGCCACTCTGTGATCTTCTTATTTGTCTAGATCCAAGAATTATAAGAGTTTGCCTTGAAGGCCTAGAACACATACTGATGGTTGGTGAAGCTGAAAAGGATATGGGCAACACAGCAGGGGTTAATATGTATGCACAACTTGTTGAGGATGCTGAAGGATTGGACAAAATTGAGAATTTGCAGACACATGAAAATGCAGAGGTCTATGAGACATCAGTTAAGATCCTTGAGATGTATTTTGCTGACAATGAAGAAGAGGATGGGATGCAAGCAATGTCTACTGCACCTCAGGACCACTTTAATTTTGATTTAAACCAGCCTGCACTTCCACCTGGTGGATTTCACTTCATTTAGATAGGAAATTCAAACTTGGCTATATCATATGAGGGCCTGCTCAGAGAGATCTGTTCTACTTCTGATAGAACAAACACCATAAAATGGATGATTGTAACAATGTGATGTAAAAGACAAATAATTTCTTGTGTCAGAAAAAGTGCTTGAAGGCTACTACTTAGGTGTTGAAAACATGTTACCGCCCGAGTTTCGACACAAATGAAATTCAAATGCTTGTCTGTACTGGGTTTCTTTTTGGGTATCAACTTGAGAAATTGGTGGCATATTCCAAAGAAAATTTATTTGGGCAATCGTAGTTGAAACGCTAAGCATCCCACGAGAGTTATCTCAGCATCTTAAATTGTTTAACTTGTGTACGATTCATAGAAATTTACTGTGTGCGCAGTACTATTGTTGGGAAATTAGAATTCAGTCCACCAGGTGGCCAATACCATTGTTGTGGGGAAAATAAAGTTTACTACACTAGGTGGGCAATATCATTGTTGGGAAAATTGAGTTCAGTTCACCATTAATTTTAAGAAGAAAGTTATGTAGATTATGAGTTTACTAATATTTGTGTAGTTTAATATTTTATGTAATCTATTATTGAGAAACATAGAAGAAAAGATAAAATAGATTAAGAAGAAAGATCATTTATTCACTAACAAGATGTATTCGAGGAAAATGATTTTGATTAGAAATCTCTATCTCCAAACATCATGACACCCTTGCGGTATTCAGTAAGTAAATATTAATACAATAGTTTAAATATATAGATCAAGATTAGCTCTTTAATGTGTCACACAACTTACAACATCATCCAGTTCTAGAAACTATCATATATCATGCATGTAACTACATATTCATAGCCATATTACATTAATAATTGAAAAAAATAACATTGTTAAGATTATATATCTCTTCCATTGTAGAGATTAAACAACATTATACTAGCACCTTCTTACTCCAATGCAACTCTTCTTTCTACAATAACCATCTCAAAGCTGTAATATATAGGCTGAAGAAACCCAAAACCATGTGCTAGAAGCCACTAGCTAATTTATGTATCTATATCTATGCAAAAATCTCAAGTCATAAACAACGTATTAGAAACTATCACTACCAAACTCGGGCCAAGTAATCTTATCACACCTTTTACATACTTCTCCATGATTTTATCATATGCCACAAACAACTCCCTCTCATCACATTCTTTCCTTTTTGGAAACTCTTACACCTTACAAGTTGTCATAGTTGCAAATAGAAACTTCAAGTCAACAAGTCACTTGATAAAATATAAACTACAAATGTCAGTCCAAGGGGTCACCTGAAATATGTCTACCCATGTATTATTTCTTGTTTAATTTTGTACTTATTTTGAGGCAATATTTTGATACACATATAGGGACAAATGTTACTATTTTGTTTTAAATGAGGCTCATTTTCGTAGTCATTTTATTAATTTCCATACACATATTTCTATACACTTAGCCCCTATCCCTTAATACATATACTCTTACAAATTTTCCTTAATTGGCCCATATATCACACCTATCTATGTTCCTATCTCTTTTAATTGTTTGTCACCTAGATTTGGCTCTTACCTACTTTTGAGACAAAGGTGTGGTCATGGGAGCAATCTAGTGGTCATGAAAATGCATTTGCTCCAATTCAATGTTATGTACTAATATTAAAGTAGTTTAATGTATTTGTTATGATCACCAAGTATTCATCTCTTGATTAAGTATTTTGGGTGATCTCACAATAGTGTGTCTAAAGTTGATCATCAAAAACATGACTTGATTCTAGACTAAGGGTGTAAGAGATAACTTTATGTTACAACTATTAGTTTCAGTTGAGATCCCTTCTAGAGAGATATACATAATACATAATTAATAATATTTAATAATATGAAATTACTCTAAATATAAATTATTATTATAATCCATAGTTAGTCTGTTTCTCTTAGTAAACATGCATATTACATGTAGTCCAAAACTTGGGATACTGTGTTTCAAACTCTTTAGAAAGAATCTATAACTTACACATTTGGAAATTTGAATGCTTTAGTAAACAACCTATCAAAGCATGTCGTGGAACAATGTAGAAAATTTATGAGAGAACACATAATTTTAATAGTCAATAATGAAAAAAGAAAAGAAATTTATGAGAGAAGACATAATTTTTATAGACAAAAAAAACCTACACAACAAGAACATGATAAGGAGGACTAGTATAGGGACTTACAGTCTATAGTCCTAACATATATCATCTCATCCCAATAAAAAAGCCTAGTCAAAAGTGTTAAGGTCCCATAATTAGGGTCATCCCTAGACCCAAACTTAAGCCTCAAGGGTTTATTTTTTATGACTTCACCTATGTATCCTCTCACGGGAAATTATTTAGGCTTTGTAGTTCACACTTAGAGTGGGTCTACTCTAACCATTTGATGAGATCTATGATCTCTCTATAAACCTTAACTATTGATTAGGCGAATCTATCAACTTATTCCCATTACATTAAAAGGATAACCATTAGCACCAAATGTTGGTTACATACCCAACATTATCGATCGCTAGTGTATAAGATATACATATACACAAGCGTCATATCACAAATTATACACCTAGTGACTATCTCCAACATATACACTTGAGGGACTAGCTCATACACATAATAGGTACACATTTTGAATAGCTCCAACTTACATCACATATGTAGTGAGTATCTCTAACATATATCACAAAGAAAATAGTGACTAGCTTATATGGGCATCATAAATACAATAGTTACTAGCTCATATAGGCATCACAAAGACAATAGTAATTAGAATATATAAGCATCATAAAGACAATAGTGGCTATCTCATATAGGCATCGTACCAAAAATGGTGATTAGCTCATATACATTGGCTAATTATCTCCTCTCCATAGCACATCCAAAATAGAAATGAGTGTTGATGCATCACACACTACACCGTAATTCTCATTCTTTTCCTTGGTCTTCTACACCAGTACTATTATGGGAAGAGGATCTAATGTTTTCCATACTACAGTAGATGTTTGTCCTCAACCCACATAGTCAGGTATACAATATAACAAATGGGAAGAGGATTTGGTGCATCCCATACTATCTTATGGGTTTGTCCTCAATCTAAAGGATTTCAACAAGTAGTGAACCATAATAGCTTGGTAGATCCTAACTTTAATTACCTATATCCCATTGGAAACAAGTCTATCCAACCAGGAAGAAGTTACTTTTTACATATACCAATTGGTGATCTCACTATGCAACACTCTATACAACCTTGTAACAAGGACCATAGCCAATAGACTCAAAAAAAGTCCTGCCAACAATAATCTCAAAAGAGAAACCATGTTTTCTCCCCAAAAAAAAAAGTCCATCTTGGATGGAGTCATCATAGCCCAAGAAAAAATGCACTCGATTCAATCTAACAAAACACCCAATATGATCATCAAATTAGACATAAAAAAAACCTAGATGACAAGGTAAACTTGAGGTTCCTATGCAAGTGTTTGGAGGCATTCGGCTTCATTAGGCAATGGATAAATTGGATTTACAACTGTACCTCAAGTCCAAAAGTATCAATCCTGATTAACAGATCCCCAAAGGGTTACTTTGAGATATCTAGAGGCTTGAGTCTTTTTCGTAATAATGGTCGAGGAACTGGTCAGATCTATCACTTAAGCCAAGATCAAAGGTCAATTGGAGGGAATCGGAGTTGTAAGGAGCTTGGATCCTCTAACCCACTAACAGTTTGCAAATGATAATTTTCTCCTACGTGTAGTAACTAGAAGGGAGGCTAGACAATTTAGATTATCGCTAGATAAATATGAGAAGGCTTCATGGAAACTAGTGAGTAAAGAAAAGTCGGCAATATGCTTCTTCTATCTAAATGAGAGAACATAATCAACCATTGCCATAATTTTGGGCTACAGAGTAGGCAAGATGCCATACCCTTACCTAGGTATCCCATTAGATAAAGGATCGAGGAATTCAAAACTATAGGATCCTTTAAAGCAAACGATGGAGAAAAGATTATCTTCATGGAGAGGAAAATGGTTGTCCTGGGCAGGAAGGTTAGTACTACTAAAATCAATTCTATCAGCACTACCTATCTATCTGCTTTCCTTCTTGGCCTTACCTAATGGAGTAAACAAGAGTTTGGTTCAGTGCATGAGGAAGTTCTTCATGCAAGCATTGGAAGAGAAAGAGAAGTTTTCCATGATTGCATGGGATACGTTGTGTAGAGAAAAAGAAGATCGAGGTATGAGCATCAAAAACCAGCTATGGAAGAATAAGGCTCTAGAAGTGAAGCTTTCAAGGAAAATGTATACACACTCTCACCTAAAGTAGGCCAAGATCTTGCGAATTTAAATACCTTTCCAGGTAAGATTTGAGTTGCATCTTCAGATCAATCTCTCCTCCCAGGGGCTCAAAGGTGTGGAATTTCATTTTGGGTTGTCGCTCAGTCATCTTGAAACATCTATCATGGGACATTTATGAACCTCTCCTCCCAGGGGCTCAAAGGTGTGGAATTTCATTTTGGGTTGTCGTTCGGTCATCTTGAAACATCTATCATGGGACATTTATGATGGAGGTTCACCATTGTTCTCAGAAGATTCCTCATGGGTACCTCACCATTGATAAAATGATAGATACAGAGAGACTCAAACCATACTTTAAGAAAATCTGAGAGCCTATGTTAGGGAATACATAACTATAGAGCCTGGCTCTATATTTGGAGGATAAAAGTGGAAAGATATGAATGGTGTACAAATGAGTTTTGCAGAGCTAGAAGAGCTGCACCAGGTGTTGAAAGACATAAAGATCAATCTTAGAGAAGGCCCAGACCAGTTGATTTGGGCAATATCTAAACTAGGAAACTATAACACCAAAGATGGATATCAGATAATAAGCAATGATTTCCAGCATGAAAGACTATCTCCCTGTAAAATTATGTTGGAATAAACTATGTCTACCAAAGACAGAGGTTTTTGCCTGTGTAGCCTCCCAGGGGAGGATTTTGATAGCAATTTGTTTTATAAGAATGGTTTATGAAGGACTGTCAAGATGTTTTCTATGCATGAAGGAAGAAGAATAAATCAATCACATTCGCTTTGGATGTCCTCATGCACAACAATGTTGGTAGTGGTTGTGTTCCAAGCTTGGTTAGTCCTTGGCTATACCCAAGGATATTTTAACTCTATTTCATAGTTGGTTGGATCTATACAAGAACAACCTTTTTCATAATCTATCGATATGCAGTCCATCAATAGTGTCTTGAAACTTTGGAAGAAGAGAAACATGTAGATATTCAAGGAGTCCTCCATGTAAAGTGATCAATTATGGAGGAATATTTAGGCCTTCATTGTAGAAGTGGTGGACATCAGAATTCTAAGTCATGTCAAGAAGAATTCTACCTTTTTAGCCTAGGACAACCAAATAGAAAAGATGTGGTTTCGTCTGAAGATACCCCCCTTTATGGGGTAGGAGGCATAGATAGAAAACTAGAAAGAGATGCAACAAAATGGTCCCAACCTAAAAATGGTTGGCTCAAACTAAATTTTGATGGGGTTTCCCATGGGAACCTAGAATTGGCTAGAGCAGGATACATCATTCATGACTGGACGAGTAAAGTAGTTGTAGAATGGGCTCATCCTTTGGGCATTTCATCAAATAATAAATTTAGATTTCAGGTCCTCGTCAATGGACTATCTCTTTGTCACCAGGTATGTAGCTCAATAATTGAGGTTGAAGGGGATTCAACATTGGTAGTCATTGCAATCAGAACTACAAACATTCTGAACTGGAAATTAAGGAGCTTGATAGATAGAGCTCTTAAAGAAATTGAAACCTTTGAACATGGTGATAAACCACATCCATAGAAAAATCAATCAAGGGGAAAATAGATTAGCTAATTTGGGGGCAGATGGGAAGGAATTCCAGCACATATGCTGAACATACTAGCCACATAAGCAAGGCATCAATTGACACTTGACACATTAGAAATGTTTTGTCTAGTAATAAGAAAAGGGATTGTCTTCATTTGATAATCATGCAGATCAGAAGATGGGCATACAAAAACTAAATCTAGCATGACGTCATGGTAATTATTAAGTACAAGCTTGGCTCATATCATTTTTCAAAGTGGAAATGCTTCAAGCATAGAAAGAATTAAGGAATATGCTACAACAATTAGACCTGCTTAAGGAAGCAGAACCACCTTTTCAACTAAGATTTTGGGTCATCGTGAGAAAATGTGGGTAGATAATAATCTGACACAAGCACATGTAATATAACTGTATCAAAGGATGATCGAGTTAAAAAGGAAATACTACATCCTTCAAGCCAAAAATTTATATTGTAGCTGAGGGTATTAGTTAGGGTTTGCTAAGGATGGAGTCCAACAAGCGTCTAAAGAAAGAAGATGAAACAAGGAAAATGCCATTTCTAGGGTCAATAAATCATGAGCAGTGGTGCATGATCACCAATGACTTGGATGATTTGGATATTTGGGTTTTCATGCAGATTCTTGGGGAAGAATGCATTAACACATATGAGAGGCATAGAGTCAATAGCGATATCCCTATAGTTTTCATCTTTGTTCTACTAGTCATGGGTGTGTCAGAATTTGAGGCATTGCAATTGTGTTGAGGTGTCTTTAAGAGAGAAATTCTTGGAGACTTGAATGCAACCGTTGATAATGTGAATAAGGAGCTCATAATACCCTACCTCTAGGACTAATATATCAGATCAAGGCCACAGAACAATCGAGGAAATGAAAGGGAAATAGTAAAGTGTCCACTACTCTCAATAAAGGACAAATGAGATTTTGAAGAGAGGAAGTTGACCATGACCAGAGATATTGGTTTTCTCCAGAAATGGTTGAACTACAAGGTTGTTATTGGGGATGAGTGATGGGAAGGGATATCTACTGGCAGAAGGTTATGAGCCTTATGTGGTCGACTCTAGTGTTAAAATCTCTCAGGATGTCCCTCAGCAGGAGGAAGTATTGCAAGCTCCTAGGAAAAGGGGAAGGTCATGATCTTTTGAATCAAAGGCAACACAACCTCCCAGGGTGACAAAAGGCAAGGTGATTAAGGACAAAGCAGGATCCCCCTCTGCACCAACTCCCAAACTCCCTCCACACGGAGAGTGCGTGTTCATAGAACAAAGCTTATGTAGTCGGAAAGGAAAGGAAAAGGCTTAATCTCATACTCAACCATGAGGGCTTGAAGGTAGAACACAGTCTTAGTTTGAATACACTATACTAATTGTCCTAGTATACAATTATAATATGTAATTATATTGATTCACAAACTTAGTCCTGTATAGAATTTTTTCTCTATTATGTGGATGTTCGAGAAGGGCATTTTGTATTTTGTATAGGAAGCCCTAATTATGTAATAGGGGGATAATAAGTTGTAGCAAGGTGTAAAATTTCAAATTATATGTAAATCTACATAACAATTGTTAGATCCAACCACAAAGATCTATATTATTGTAAATCCTACTCCTTACACAAGAGAGAAATAAACAACGAATGCAAAGCAATAAAAATAATATCAATCAAATGCAAACATTCAAACCAAATTGATCTCTCTTGGCCTTCTCCTTTACATGCAATGTGAGCTCTCAAATATTGTTCCAATTGTGACAACTTGAAAATTCAAAGATTATGGTTGTAAAATGATGAGAATTAAGCCTCATTGTATATAATTCTGGACTTCAATAAGGGTTGGGTCATTGATCAGATAACTATAATTGATTGAATATATGACTGAGCTTGATTGATTAGAAGACTATTAAAATTGACAGTTTTGTGGTTGTTGTGCGTGTTTATTTTGGTACATGTTGAGAAAGACACAAACACTCAATAAGTCATTGCATTAGCTTGAAAGGTTAGATACAACGTTCAAAACCACTAATATCGACCTATTGCCTGCTAACTATGAAGAGTGTAATTAGTAACATATTAGCCCTCATAATATGCTACAAATCAGTGACGAATACAACCTAGCATGAAGGATTTTAGATTAAAAATAAGCTAAAAGATGATAAAGCATGCAATCTAGCTCTCAAAGTTGAAATGAAAACAATGCAAAAGCATGAAATGAAAGATGAAATATAAGTCTAATGTTAATTCAACGACAGAACAATGTATTTTTGATCTAATGTGAAGGCTTATTTCCTCTCAAAAATGGCTTCTATTTATAGAAGAATGAGAGAGAGAGAGAGGGGGGACAAGGTGAATTAATGAGTGAAGGGGCTCATTAATGAAGGTGTAAGAGCCATTAATGCCCAAGGCATTAATAAGGCATGGGAGAGACATAGGCTTAAGGCATCTTTCATTAATAAGGYATTAATGAAGGCCTTAAAGAAGCAAGGTAGAGTGTAAGAGGATGGCTTGAGAAAGTGGACCTTAAGGAAGTCAAGCTTGAGAAAGTGGACTTTCTCAAGTGGGTTGAGTTGCTAATCATTCCTTAATGGAATGTGACAATATTAGGAGGTGGGTTAGGACTAGAATTAGGATTAGGATTAGATTAG
>MU227873.1:151148-172377 GCA_018584345.1 Thuja plicata | reverse complement strand
CACTTCCAATGTGCAACCCTTCAGAAGATCTTTCACTTCCTCAGTTATGCAAACCCTTAGGAGTTTTTCATTCCTAAAGATCAATAGGAAATCTGCAGACCTAGATGGTGCCACAAATGCCCATAGAAAAAATGTAGTAGAGACATCAAAACAAGTGTGTGCAAATGAGAGGCCAAGTCCTCTATTTATTCACTTTTCTAAGAAGTTACTAAGAACTTCTAGAAACATCCATTATAAAATCCCATTATAATGCACTTTTGTAATAAAATAACTTTATAAAATAAAAAGTGCAATCTCAACTTAAAATTATAACATGTGGGTCCCACATAACACATAATAATAAAAATAAGCTCCGAATCACCTCTCCAAGAGCAAATACGACCATCCAATCTCCAAATAATCATCAAGATGTCTCTCTCCATGTCACCACCAGTCTACAAGAGCCTGTGATAGACTGATCTAGCACGCTAAACGATGTCATCCAGAATGGGGACATGACATAAAAGCCCTCAAAATCCCGAATCTTTATCTTAACTCCTATGAAGCTGAAACCACTCTCAAACATCCTGGAAGTATATACATAAAATGTAACTTAAGTATAAGAAAGGAAGAGTATGTAACTTATACTTAAATGTTACATTTTATGTATTGGCCTAGTGCTAAAATTGGTCTGGCAGGGCCTGTTGGGCTTTCTTCCTCCCTCCTTTAAACATTTTTCATAATGTTACATAGGGCGCACGCCCTATTGGCTGCCCAAGCCTTAGGCTTGGGAAATCAAAGCCATAGGGTGTGCGCCCTATAGGACATACACCCTATGGCTTTTGGGGGACCAAAAAAAAGTTTGGCACCTTTTTGTTCCCCCATCTTGGTGCACATGCCTTGGTAATTGATCTTCCTAATTCTTTTTTCATGATGATGGATAGAAAGGGGGAGATGAGGACCCCTTGTCTTAATCCTCTTGAGACATTGAAGAAACCTTCTGGAGAACCATTAATTAATACTGACATTCCAAGAGTGGAAACACACTCAAATATTAGATTAATCCATTGTTTTGAAAAGCCAAAGGCCTTAAGGCATCTACATAAGAAGCACCAGTCCACTTTGTTATATGATTTCCTTATGTCTAGCTTTAATAGCATGCTAAGATTGTGATTTTGTTGAACAAAGTGAATGACTTCTTGGGTGATTATCACTACATCATAGATGGGTCTTTTTTGATTAAAACTTGTTTTCTCTTCACTAATAAGTTCAGGAAGGAGCCTTTAGATTCTGCTAGCAGGGGTTTTTTGAGGATTTTATAGAGGGTGTTGAAGAGTGATATGGGCCTAAAGTCATAAAATTTCTTAGGATTCACCTTTTTAGGAATAAGAGTAAGGAAGGTGTTATTAATTTCCTTCAGCAAGTTTCTTGATTTAATCACTCCCTCCATGGATTCAACAACCTCATCCCCAATAAAATGCCACACTTTTGAAAAAAATTAAAAAAAAGAATGTTGAGAAGCCATTAGTCCCAGGAGCCTTATCTAGTTGCATCTACATTATTTTTCTTTATATTTCTTTTTTAGTAAATTTTGCATTAAGTGGTCTATTTTGTTCTACTGAGATAATCTTGGGTAAATTTTCTAGGATTGTCTTTTGATGTCCTAGATTTGAGCCTTCCCAATTATTGTTAATGTTCTCAAAATGATTCACAACTTCTTTAACGATCCCTTGGGGATCTTCAATGATGGTTCCATTCTTTTTTTTTTTTATCTTGATTATTCTGTTAATGTTTCTCCTTTGTTTAGTACTATTGTGAAAAAAGTGTTTTTGTCTCCTGTCTCAAGCCACGTTTCTCTAGATTTTTTCCGTAAGAAGATCTCTTCCTTAGCCAATATATATTCATAATCATTTAGTAGCTTCTTTTCCAAGTGGTAAAGATCTGCACTCATTCCTTTCTCAATTACTTCATTGTTCACCGTTTCCAACTCTTTCTCAATTCTTATTTTTGTTTCAAAGATGTTACCAAATTTGTTCTTATTCCATTCTATTAATTTATTTTTTAGTATCTTTAATTTCGAAACCAGATAGTAAAATTTTGATCCAAACAAATCTACCTCCTTCCACCAAACCTCCATCAATCTTAACAGACACTTATCTTTTAACCACATCTTTTCAAATTTAAATGGGCATAGCTTTGGTTGTAGATCCTCAATTATGTTCAAGAGAATAGGGAAATGATTTGAGCCTGCCCTTGGGAGAACTTCTACTGAAAGGGTGAAAGAGAAATCTATCAAACTTCCCTGAAGGAAGTATCTATCCAGTTTATCAGCAATATGATTGAAACCCAATCTTTTGTTTTTCTATGTGAATGCCTCCTTATCTTTTTTTTTATTTCAAGAAGGTTATTCTTGTTTACCCATTCTCTAAAATATATTGTTGATGGGGCTTCTTTGCTAATACCTCCCCTCTTCTCACTTAGATCCAAAATTTCATTAAAGTCTCCTCCTATAATGCTGATGTGACTAGATATACCTTCCAAGTGTTCTTCTATCTCCTTCTAGACCCAAAGCTTGTCTATGTTTTGAAATGCCCCATAGATATTAATTACTATGAATTGGAGGCTACTCTTAATACTTTTAGCCAACCCACTTATCCAATTATGTTGAGCCTCACTTTTAGAGAAGGAAAATACTCTAGGGTCCCAAATAATAGCCAATCCTCCAGAAGCTCCATGAGTTGGGACACCTACCTTATTTAGAACACCTAATATTTTATTGAGGCTATCTATTCCATCTTGATTAGGTTTGGTTTCCTATAGTAAGATAATTTCTACCTTAGTCTCATAAATGTAACATTTTACAATATGTTTTTTGTTAGGGGCATTTATACCCCTAACATTCCATGTTAAGACTCTCATGGCCCCAAGGGAAGGAACGTCCCCTTCCCAAATTTAATCAGAGTAGTGATTTTAGTCTGGTCTTCTACATTACCAGCCCTGGTCCTCAATTTTGAAAGTGAATTTCTCCCCATTTTTTTGTTAATCTTTGCACAATCCAGGGTCTCCTTCCCAATCTGATCTATACACTTCCAAATGTTTATCCTCCTCCTCTTCTTCTTTCCTTCCCAGTTCTATAATATCTTCCATAATATCCATATTGTTACACTCATCCACCAGCTCCATGATTCTTGTGATTAACTCTTGCTTTTCCTTGGCAGTTTCTGTATCTATGAAGTCATGAATTTTCCCTTCCATCAGGGTATCTATTACCTCATTACATAAAAATTCCAAACCCACTCCCACTCCATCCTCCAACACCTTGGCTTCTACAATGTCATCTTCCTCTCCATTATTTTTCGCTGTAGAGGGACTCTCTATATTACTCTTAACACCATTATGCTGCTCGATAATCTCCCTAATATCCTCAACCCTCCCTTCCCCTTTAGATTCCATTTGAGGGTCCTCCACATTCCTTTTATCTATATATTTTCTATCCCCTCAATTCTTTTTTATTGTGATTCAAGGGATACTATTCCCACCTTACTAGTACCAAGGGTATTTGGTTCCACCTCTACAAGTGGTGAATAAATCCTATCCATGTTGGTTATTTATTTTTCTAAGCTTTCCAATATCACTCCTTCCTCTATATCCTTAAGAAAGGCATCTTTGGAGAGAGGGGAGGCTACCCTAGAATTCTCAATAATTTCTCCCTCCTCCATGTCGACCTACAAGGAATATTGGGCTAGTTTTGGTTCAATATGTGCTCTATAAGATTGATCGACCAGTACTAGTTCCTTATTAATTTCTCGCTAAAGGGATATCTCATCCTCTTATTGAAGGTAAAACAGGGGGATACTACTTAGTACTCCATTCTAATTTTCAATTATGAAACCTCAATTAGTCTCATTGAACCGGATTTTAACCTCCTCCGGTTGTTTAACTATCATCTCATTGTTATCCTCAGTCTCCTGACATTTCCTATTTTTGTTTCTGTTAGTCTGTGTGTTCTTTTGTGGAATTTTTTTGAGCACTAGAGATTACTAATATATGAATGGGTCCATGGTAGAGTATTGGTTTAATGATATATTTTATGTTATTAGTTACCAACTCTATCTGCTCAGGCAATTTTAAGTCTCCATCCAAATCTAATAAGATTTTAACATCAGAGGATTATAAGAAGTTTTCTTCAAGTGTTATAAAACCCCCAAGAAGATCTCCAAGCTTGATGATGATTTCACTATTTAAGAGTTATATTGGGAGGTTGGGTAGGCTAACCCATCTAGATATCTTTCTCAAATGGGCTTTGTTGTGATCAAAATTAGGTTGCTAATCAAAGAACTAAAAATTATGCCCTTTAAAGAATACATGATTGCCATATAAAAAAATTCCTTGAGTGTTGTCTCCTTACAGTTAATGAATAGAAAATTAATATGAAGGATAGTAATAATTACCTTGTCCTCATAATTCTCTTTAAACCAATCCACAATGCATTCCACCGACATGCCAACTCCACACCATCACAATAAAGGTCATGATTTTTGCAATGTTTCATCATCCATTTTGTGTGTACATTATTGATTTTTGTCACGGTCTTTCCAGCTCTTCCATGAGTTTGATTCTCAACCCTAGGCACATGTTGTCTCAACGAATGTGGTTGTATTAGGCTACTAGTGTTCTGCATCAGGTGGTTATTAGGCAGATATGGAGGGTTGCTCTATTTTTGGGGGCCAAAATTGCCCTTCTCATTTGTCAGAAGTTTCCCTACCAGCCCTTATTCCTTGAGGTGGGAAAGTTGCATGCTTGGTATTTCTTCTGCCAATGGTTTGTGGATGTGAAGGAGGCAAAATATTAGAGAGATTATGGAAGCCATTTATGGGCTATGAGCCTTGTACAAAATTATTTTTTTACCTAGGGAAACTTGGTCTGTTCCTGTTGCAAATTTTGGGGTTACCGTGGTTATAGGAATTACCCATATTTGATTTTTGTTGTTCTTACCAGTCCACCCATTGTCACTACATATTTTATTTTTTGTCCTTCCAATTCCTTACAACTTTTCATCCTTCATTGATATTTTCAGTTTGTCTAACAATATTGTTGGCGAGCCTAGTTCTAGAGTTTCTTTGCAAATACTCCTCTCCCATTTTTAACCCAGTAGAATTGGGGATGATCGGTCTCCTCGACAATTGATTAGTCAAACCACGATCAGAGAGAGGAGGGTTTCATAAAACCTAGAATAGATTCTCAGATGCATATTGCTATCTATTTTCAGCATAAGAGTTCAAGCTAGTAGTCACAAGAATAATCTCCCTTTGCCCTAAGGCAGAAGATTTTTGCATGTTAGATCGCAATTGCAGAGCCATTTTATTAATTTTATCAATGACATCCAATTTTTAAAAGAAAAAAAAATCTAATATACAACCCATACCTTTTAAATAAAATTATTTAATTAAGAGATCAAAAGAGCTTTATTAAATAATAACAACTATTTAATTAATTTTTAGAAGAATAATTAGAAAATCTTGAAAGACTATTAACTAGAAACTAAATAATTAAATAATTAATTAAATTTATTTAATTATTAGTTGGAGGGAAATGATGAATTTGAAATTTGAATTAAGAACAAAGACACAAATTAATTAAATAACAAAATTATTCAATTAATTAAGACAAATATTAGTAAAATTGTCACGTTTTGACTAAAGGATAATTTTTAGTGTCTACAACTGTCTCTAGACTTTCTTGATGGGATTAATGGTAGAAATAGTATATTGCATTTGGTGTGTAATTGGTATATGGGCTTGAGCAGAGCTTGTCCAGATTATCAATCTGATGTACCTCCTTTTTTGAATCTTAATATATTATCGACATATGCCCATTACTGATAAAAAAATATAAAAAATTTAAATAAAATAAAATAATTTAAACCATATGTAGAATAAAAAGTTGCATATCCCTTTCCCAATCTTACCTACACTTTTGTAGCTGCTATTTGTCTATTCCCATAGTATTTATGTAAGTCAATTTTAGCCCTTCCATAAGCCTTTTCCCTCTTGGGGATGCTCAAGGTCTTTTTAACTACCTTCTTACATCAATTTTGCATTAACCACGTGTCGCTCTTGTCTCCTATAACTTTTGAGCACTATTTGTCTAGATACTAGCCAACCGCACAGACATCCACACACTGCACATGCCTCCTATGTCATCTTTGTTAGAGTAATAAGTTAATTCACTTATTAAATAAAACATTATGATTTAGTTATTAAAGTCACTTATTATCTCTAGTTCACTTAAGCTAAACTTTAGGCATATAATAATTAATTCTTTATTAATTATTATTATGCAACCTAGGTTTCTCCCCTTTTTAGGGGTTTGATCACCTTTTATAAGGTTTAATCTCTTTGTATTTGTTAATTTAATTTTGATTGATCTTGAATCATCTTCTATTATGTATTTTATTAGTGAATCAATTGAGGATGTTTCATCTTTCACAGATCTGTTGTTTCTGGCCTCCATAGCTTTTGCTTCTCTCTTTTTGTGACAGGTGTTTGCATGCAGGTGATTCTTGGGAGTTGTAGGGTTGATAGTTTTTCATCAACTCCAATATGGTTTTAGATCTCTAGATATTCATGCCCCTGTTCTCTTCATGAGAGATTTGGCCTTGTTCTTTAGATCTGTGTTTTCAAGAGTTTTTTTGCTTCATATTTTTGTGGATCTGTGGGGAGTTATTTTTTGAAGCACTTTGGGCACAAACTGACCTCACTGTTGCATCTAGAAGGCCTAAAATCTCATATTTTCATAAAAGGCTTGTCTAATTTGGAAATAGTTGAAATCTGGGCCCTCTTTTTTGCATGCACGACCTTGGCACGCTTTTTGAGGCAAAAAAGTCCCTCAGTTTTTACACCACTTCAGTTTCTGTGTCGCCTCAAAATTCATGCCACCGTATTTGTGAAAGGATTTTTTGCATGTTTGACCCCTTTTCTGGGCATGTTTTTTCTTGGCAAATTTGCCAAATTTGGCCAAAAATTTAGTAGTCTCGTTAGATTTGGAGGCATCGCCATATTTAGTGGAGCTCTGCTAGATTTAGAAGAGGTTTCTTGGAGCTCTTTTTTTGGAGTGCTCTTCAATTTTTTGCTCGTATCTTAAGAAAACAAAGGCATTTTTGGCCAAACAAGATATTGCCTGAAAGATTGTTTTGAAGCCTGATCTGATTTTCTAGGTTTTATTTCCTGATTTTTCCATCTTGCAATTTTTTTTTACAGTCAAAGTCAGGGTTGTTTTTTGCACTCTGAGAGCCATATATTTCTCATCCGGGCTTTGTCTTTTGACTTCTGTATGTCATTGGAAAGTTTGTTTAGTGATCTATCTTATTCTATGGGTCGTACATCCATAATTTGCTCCAGGTAGATTTTATTTAGGTTTTTACTTTTTTTTTTTTCAATATGGTGATTATCTTGGATGTTTCAAGTCTTGGGATCATTTTCCTTGCATGGGATGACTCCCTTTTAGCTATTATTCACATTTACAAATTTCTTGTCATTCTTGAGCATTGTAGGTATCTATTTCTATAGCTTTTCTTGTTTGCAAATGCACTAGGATAAAGTGTCATCTGATGCATGCTTGGGATATTTTGTGTCTATTTGTACTCGAACTACATTATAAAGTGCCATGGGGGTTTGATTTACCTTTATCAAGTGAGTATTCCTTCCATGACATTAGCCTCATGACGTGTGTCAAGAGAGTGTTTCCTCCATGACACCATCCTTTATATGTGCTTGTACTCTCTATGTTCCTTGTTCTTCCTCGTGCAGTTATTCTTGGCAATCTAGTTTAGTGTACCTTTCATGTCTCTCCCTGCTCAACATTATGGAGGGGGGTTATCTCCTATTGGTTCTCATGCTTCCTTGGTTCGATGGAGTGATCTATGTATTCAATATTTGTTCCTACGTACTAGGCGAATACAGTGGCTGGGTACCTATGCATTTCAGTGAGATGGATCATTTACCATATGGATACTTTTTCATTCCTATTTTGGAAGCATCCTTCCATCTTTTATTGGTCAACTCTTCAGACTTTGATTACAGTATTCTTTACCTGATCATGTTCTATTATAGTGGAGGTTCCAACAGTTATTCTTTGACTGTGTTTGCAGTTTCATGCTTCAATGATGTTATTCATGTTCTTCCTTTGTTCATATTTTCTGGGAATTTCTCTAGTTTGGAGGTTTCTTCAGTCCTTCACTATGCTTCATATCTTTTTGGAGAGGGGGTTTCTCACTGATTTTTCTACTTTTCTCCTCTTTACAAAGATGTTTTGTACTTGGGTACATGATTAGGCCATGTTGTTGGGACCCATTTCCTGTTTCTAGTAGTTGTTTCTAGGTTTTTAGCTTCTCCCTAAGCTTATCTTAAGGGGGGGTGTTAGAGTAATAAGTTAATTCACTTACTAATTAAATCATTATGATTTAATTATTAAAGTCACTTATTATCTCTAGCTCACTTAAGCTAAACTTTAGGCATATAATAATTAATTCTTTATTAATTATTATCATGCAACCTAGGTTTCTCCCCTTTTTAGGGTTTTGATAACCTTTTATAAGGTTTGATCTCTTTGTATTTGTTAATTTAATTATGATTGATCTTGAATCATCTTGTATTTTTTATGATATTATTGAATCAATTGAGGATGTTTCCTCTTTCACAAATTTGTTGTTTCTGGCCTCCATAGCTTTTGCTTCTCTCTTTGGTGACAAGTGTTTGCATGCAGGTGATTCTTGGGAGATGTAGGGTTGGTAGTTTTTCATCAACTCCAATAATCTTAATGTGAAAATGTTGACTTTGGGTGTTTCAACACTTTTCACTTGCCCAAGTTGATGGAAACAATCCAACTTAGTATCTTACAAAATGACTTGTTATCCTCTTCTTCCCCCCCTCTTCTCACATTTAAATCCACTTTTTGACTCCATTCAATCTCTTTGGCCTCTCTCTTAGATTCTCACATAATCTCTCTCCCTCTCTCTAATAATTTATCATAGAAATATCCATAGCTCTCTTGTCTTTCTCAAGCCTATCTAGTAATATATTTCTATCTCTCTCATATATTTAAGCATCTTGGGGTTTATCACATCCTTATCTATCAAATCATTTATCATTTATGTGTTTATTTATCTTTTTGATCTATCTATCTATTTGTCTATTGTACAGGTGGAAACACCTAAATAGGGACTTGACTAAGGCAAGCCTCCAAATATCTCTCTCTTGTGTGTGTATAGGTTTAGTGGAATAAATCAAATCCATAGACATTTGATTGTATTTATTTATATTATTTCTGTTCATGTCTATTATATTTCTAGTTTCTAGGTTTTGCTGATTGGTTAGAATATAGAGTTGAGGTTTTGCCATTCTAAGTCTTTTCTAATTTTTTTCGTAAGAGAGCATGGCACGTTGCACATATGTCTATGCACATTGGCGTCCTTCATTGAAACACATAGGTTTGGACCAAAAACTCCCTATTGTCCACTCTTTCCATTTTCATAATCAAAATATTCATCTTCTTTATCTATAATTAGATATCTTCACTGGTTTAGCTAGTTGGAGACATTTGAATGTATGTTGTGAATCTAGTTGTCAAAGGAACGCATTTTCCTTTCTGTAAGGTCATATTTACTCCACTTCACTATAAACCAAACATAATACAAAAATGTCATTTGTGGATATAATATTAAAATTAAAATATTTGTATCAAAATAAGCATATTAATTTCATTATTGGAAATGGAGATGGAAATGGATTCTTATATAGTCCCTGATATTTTATTGGGTTTATAGATGGCTTATTGTATATGAGATTATCCCACAGTCCATACAAAGATACTTAATTGTGTTACAAACAAGATGTATGTATCCCGTCCCTGCAAAATTTAAACTTATGATCTCTTTCTCAAAAATACAAATTCTCCACCATTAAAATAAAAAATTATTAATTCTCTTTTATCTATTGTTCCATTCTTTTTTCAAATGTGTTGTTCTAGTTTAGGACCCCTATGGAACATTTTGACAATGAAGAGAAAGTTTGAAGACAATACACACCAACATGCAAATGACCTATATGCAAAAACAACTTCTTTGTCCCTTTATAAATTGAGGTTTATTCTAATGATTTTTCTCTTTTCCTTACAAATGAAATAATTACACCATAAATATATTTGAATAACATAACATAGAAGCATATCAAACAAACATGTGTTAAGTTGATTCATATTAGTTAGTAAAAGAGGTAGGAGACTTCCATTTTGAATTTGATAATCTAAGTTTTAGATTAATTGTCATGCATATGAGGACACTCGTAAATGAACGTATAGTTAATATGAGAATTTTGAAATACTATGTGTGAATGAGGATGCAATAATGATGACTAAATGACAAATACATGACACTAAGTGTCAATAAGGATAAAATGAGATCAAACCATTAGCTAAAACTAATAATACAAGGAGATTACAAGTAGCCATTAAAAATGAAGAATCTTTAAGACTAGAAATTAGTTAAAGAAAATATATAGTGAAATAAGTGCAAATGAAAATGTTCGACGAGTCTGTTGGAATAATGGAAGGGTGTGTACTAAGAGGGGAGGGGTGAACTAGTACCCTTAAATTTTTTTATTAATTAACCTTATTACTCATTGCTTGTATAACTGACCGTTGTAGCTTTTCTACTTCATGCATGTAATATCATAACATAAATGTAAGTGCATGTAAAAAAACATAGAAACATTCATGAAACTCATTTACACATGACACAAGAATTGATAACACCAAAAACCCATGTTAGAAGGTAAAAATTGCGTTGGGGATGAAACCCACAAAGCTTCACTATCTGCAGAATGGAAGGTGTCGGTTAAGGCTACAAGTTGTGATCACTTCTTATGATCTTACCCTATTAGGAGTAACATGTTAGACTTGTTAGGTCTACTCGGTTAAGAGATTTCATCAACACAATGTATGTGTGCACTCGGTTAGGAGATTTACAATAAGACTCTTAAGTCCACCTTCTTGAAGGATTTCTTCTATTTTCTACAATTGTTAGAGAGTAGACAAAAATATTTATGACCTGATAGCTTGCAATCTTGAATTTATGATTACAGATCCATTAAGTTCAAAAATTTGTATATCACCTATTGTGATGGATAATACCTCTGTTCTGCTCGGTAGCCTTGAATCTAATTCTTCATAACTGAATTCTTCTTTATCTTCTCTTCTGCATGAAAACCTTTGTATGATCCGTAGATTTCCTTGTGCAACTACAATCATCATGTTCTTGATTGATTACACATCTATATACACATTGTATTGACCTAATTGGGTTTCATACTTTTCTAGAATAACTCTAAGATCAAAGGTTTACAACTTGACCTTGATCTCCTAGTTTGCATGAATACAATTAGTTAAATTGATTAAATCCATCAATTACGCTTTTCTTGATCTGTAAGGAATGGTTTTCCATCTAAGAAAAAGGCTAATTTAAAAACTAAAGTGCTTTTGCTGACGTGTTGTTCAGATCTGCTTTTCTTGGTGTTAGAATTGTCTCTCGGTTAGACTGGTTCTCGGTGATGTCTTTGCGTGGTTATGTCTCTGTAGACTGATGCTCGGTTACATACTTCTTGGTTGTTATTTTGTCCTCGGTGATTAAAACATGTCGGTGACCACTGTGCTCAGTAATCACTGTGCTTGTTGATCACTATTGTTCGGTGAATGTTGTTACTCGGTGAGTGCTGACTGACCGACCAAAACTATCTATTTGTATACTAATGACAACATTTGATCCTTTAAGGATTATCAATCTCCCCCTTTGGCATTAGTATCAAAAACTAATATGTACAGTATATAAACCAAGTTCTTTACTTATACAATGAATCCCCCTTTTTTCATGCTCTCCCCCTATGTGTATGTCTCGGTATGTACATGTTTCCCCCTTTGCAATGAAATGTACATATAAATTTTTCCCCTTTTTTGAAAATAATGAAAAAGATGTATAACTTACAGCCTGTCAAAAATGTGCTTATGAGATTGCTTGATGTCTGCCACCATCTTTTCCCATTTCTCCTTTAGGTGCTCTAGGGTCATATGCTCCAATGTGATTAGAGCATGCATGTCATAGATTCTTTCAGCTACTGACATCTCTGGGGTGGAAATTAGAGTCTTTGTCATTGTCATACGTGTGATCAACAATGTGAGATTTGGTAGTAACAAACTTTGCAGCTCGGTTACTTCATCTTTGATTTTAATTTCTTCCTTTTGTATCTCAAGTCTTAATCGTTTGGATTCAACTAGCTTTTCATAATTCAATTGGAATGCATTTGGCTTAGTTGAAAGAATTTGGGCACTAACTTTTAGGTCTTCATTCAACTAAGCTATTTTTGCATCATGCTTGGTGGTGAAGTTCTCAATAGTGCATAGCTTTTGAACTAGGGTAACTTACTCTAAAATAACAGGTTCTAATTGAGTTACCAATTCAGAAAGTTTCACCTTATTTACTGCCACTTTTTGGCTGATTTTCTCTGCTAGTTTGTAGTGATATTTTTATCCTCCTCTTTCTTCAATAACCTTCTCAACATCTACATTCTGTTGTTTGATTTCCTTGGTCAGAATTGCTAGTTGATCAATGATGGGTGCATTTTGATCAATTTGTGTATCAGGAACTACCTACAATAGTATTTCCTTTGTTGATTCTAGGACTTGTGTATTCTTGTGTTCCATTTTGAGCTTGTCCTGTTGTGTCTTCCATTTGCATAGCTCCCTATACCTTGTTAGTGACTCATAATCAAGTGTTCTTGGGTCACAGTTGGGTATTTCTATGATTTCCTCAAGCGTAATGGGTGATTTGTTTTTCCTGTTCTTTTTCTTCTTTGGAATGTTGCTTGATGCAGGGGAATTTGGTATGATAGCAAGAGCCTTTTGTTGCTCGATTTCTATAATTTATTGCTTTGGAGGTGTGGTTCCTTGGCCTGGTTTCTCGATCAGTACCTATTGGTCAGTTGTAGACGTCTCTACATCAACCTTGTCTTGACTTGCAGCCTTTCCTTCATTTCCACTTTCCTTGATGGGTGCATCACTCAGTTTCTCTCCACTGTTATATATCTTGTCCCCTTGTTCATCACCTTTGTCCATCGGTGTGTTTGTTTTAGGCTCAGGTGTTTTGTCCTTTACTTCAGTGATTTTATTGATAGCTTGTATCAATAAATGCATGTTACCTGGTACATTTTCTTGTGCAACATTAGTATCTTCCTATTCATTGGTTTGCTCAGTGGAAATACTTACATCTTCATCATTCTTGGCATTATCATGAGAATCATCTTGAGTTATATCTTTTATAGTGATATCTGGTGTTTCCCCTAATGATTGCAATATTTGAGGTATATCATCCATGGTCTTACTTGCCTCTATTGTCAAATCAATAGGATTGACATCCTCAATGTCATTCATAAATATATGCTTAGGGCTCGGTGTGGCCTCCTTCTCCTCAGTGTGAGAAGTATCAGTTATAACTAGTATTTTCTCGGGTGGATTAAAGATTTGTGTCCAAATCTTATTGCTATTAGTGTCAATATCTTCGAGCTTGTTCTCCAATACCTTGTATGCTCTTATTTTTGCCAAAAAATTCTTTGCATGCACCTGCATTGTTGATTGAATTTATTCAACTGTAGAGTCGAGCATGAAATTAACTAAGATTCTTTCTCTCATTTGTTTTTCCATCTGTAATGCATGTGTCCACCTTGCTGAAATTTTATCTTGTAGATCCTTTGGAATATGATTTCCAAATTGTAGAGGTACATATTTGTATGCTACCATCATCTTAATGATTTCTTCCTCTATTTTTTTCTGATCCTCAATAGACAAATTTCCCCATTGTCTAATCTTAGGATTTGATATGCTGCATGAGTTGATGATTGACTCTGAAATTTCATCAATTGTCTTTGGTATTTTGGCCTTTTCTTCTTGGATCCTCTGTTCTATTTCTACTTCTATAAAATTATCCTTTTCCTCTCTTCCTCTTACATATATTTTGCGGTGTCTAGGCTCGGTTGAGGCTTTTCTTTTCATATAAGTTTTCACTGTACCTTTCTTCAATGGTGGTGAGTCTACCTTAGTTGTTTTTCTCCTGGTCCTAGATGTAGCTATTACATCAGTAACCTTTGATTCTTGGCCTTTTGTGGATCTGTTTCTGATTTGGTAGACTCAAAGTCACTTAACTCTTTTCCTTCACCGATAGGTGACTATTCCTTGGTGATATCCTCTGTTTGTTCCAACTCTTCATCGGTTACCAAGAGTTTCTTCTTGAGTGTTTTCACCATTTGAGTTTTCTTCTTCCCTATCTTCTTGACTACTAAGCCAGTCTTTATCCTTGACTTGGCTTCTTCATATGTGCCAAATCTACTTATAGATTTTTCAGTTGGTTAATTTAGTAGGGCTTCAATGGCTTTTGTGGCTTGATCTATGTCAATCTCATATTCAAGTGGTAGTAACCATGTTTTTCTTGGGTTGACAGCTTTGATGAGTGTAGTATCGGTGTCTACTACAAAACATATCTCATCCTTGTATTTTTCAACAAGTTGAGCAGGGATTCTCATCCTCTTCTCCATCCTAGTCTTGAAAGTAGCAAAGTAGCCATCCATTAAAGGTGTGAAGTTATCTCCTAGTGAATTAATGGAATCACTAATCTGTGTAGTGATTGGTTGGTTTGTGTCCCAAGTGACATTACCGATTGAAGGAAAGAAGTTCTAGAAGTAAAAGAATGTGAAAAACAATAGAGAATCAAACTTACATGTATTAGATTGGGTTGATCTAATGGTTCTCATGTTTTCTTTCAATTTCTTCAGCAGCAGCTTTGCTAGGTCTAGTTGCACTCCTTTCTTCACAATTTTGTATACTGTGTCAATAGCTCCACAATTAATGATGCTCATTCTTCTTTCTTGGAATATCTTGTATCCGACCACATATGCACCAAAATTCAATTCAAGGTTGGTAATTGAATTCACTTTCAAACCTCTGCCGTCCCATTCGACTCCTGTTAGCTTTTCAATATTGGGGCGACTTGGGTGCCTTAGGGCTTTTTTCTTGTTGGTGATTGGGTATTCGGTGACTGCATGAATCAAATCCTTTGTGATTATCTTAGGTTCATCCCATAGACACCTAAAAATGGGTAGGTGTTCTCTAATCAAGCAAATCTGCAAATCTCAACAAATTGTACCAAATCTCATCAAAATGGATCAAATGAATTTAAATGGACATTTATCAATCAAATTGGGACAAAATCAATTTAAATCAAAGGATTAATCAATAATGACATCAAATGATTAAATATAAGCTTAAAGGGATTAATTAAATTATATAATTTATTTTAATCAATTAATTGTATAGTTTAAATCAAAAAATCAAATTCAACCTATTCCCCTACATGGCTGAATTAATTAAATGATTGAATTAATAAATCCTAAATATCTTTCAACATGAATTTGAGGAACCAATGAGAATAGAGAAAGAAAAACACATGGATCACTCCCAATTTGCAATCTCAATCACTCATTTTGAACTTTCAATCCTAATCACTCAAACTTGTCTCTTTGTCCCAACCTTTGAGAAAAGCATTTAAACTGTCCCCCCATTTGAAACCCTTTGAAAGCCTTTCAATAAACCAAGGCTTAATCATGATCAATTGACTCTACCCCCTACACTTGGGAAAATCCTATAAATAGAAGCCATTTTGAAAACATAATATATCCTAGAAATTTGAATGCAAAGCATCTAGACTATAGCCATTTTAATAGCAATTGAGAGCATATCAAAGCATAATTGATCATTTTTCATAGCAATTGAGAGCGTTTGAGTTCATAATTGAAGCAAATTGAGATAATTTGAGAGTTAGATTGGCATATCTTCATCATATTTCTCATTCTAGGACTATCATTGGTAGAGATTAAGGCTGAGAGCTCTATTAACATGCTTAGATACAGAGCCATGGGATGCTTATTGATTTATTTGCAATTCTTAGTTTAAATTGTCTTTATTATTCTATAGGATTTCTCATAAACAAACTAATATGATGAAGGTGTATTTCATCACACACAATTGGCACCCACCATGGGGCTTTGAGCCTCTAAATCTCATTTTCTTTCAATTTTGTGTATTTTTTGTGCATTTTTGTGCTCATTTTGCAGGTTGCGGGTCAAATGACACCTACAAGTAAAATTATGACGTGTGCAAGCAATCAAATGATACGTACAAAATTCCTTCTAATTCTTGTCATGCCTGTCAGATAAAGTGTACCACCAGTGCATGTAAAGCAACACCTGCTACTCGAGAAATATCGTATGTGAACTTTCTTTTGTCGCATGTGATCTTTTGTTTTTCACATTTAATCATCTTTACAACGCCTGTGATTTTTCATTCAATGCTTGTAATCTGTTAAGTAATGCCTAGTTAACTGTAAAGTAACGCCTAAGTTACTGCAAATAAATTCTTATTACACTACAAAATTATGCCTACTAGCTGTAAAATGACACCTGCTATTGTTTGTGTTTTATTGCTTTCAGATTGATAAATTCAGTTTGCTAACTCTCTGTTTTTGTGTTTTCTACAAATGAACAAACACTTGAAGGTGTAGAAACCCGAAGGGAGGATCAAAAGGCAAAGCAAGGAGGTAAGAGTCCAAAACAAGTACTCAAAGCAAATTCATAGTGCTTTAATTATGGAGGATTAAGAAAAAAGAGCAGGAGTTGTATGAGTATTACATTAAAATCACTAGTGCTTATAAGAAAAAGTTTCCATCTCTCAATTGATTTTATCCATTAAGTCCTTAAGTTGTTTTTTGCAAATTTTTCTAAGGAACTTAATTGAATTTTCAATTCCAATTTAAGGTTTTCTTTACTTTGTTTGGTTGTGTTGGACTAACTTTTTTGGAGGAGACAGAGAGGGAACGATCGCCACTAGGTGAGTGAGCAAAAAAAACAAAAAGCCTCAAAAAAGCGCCTAGCCTTTGCTAGCATCAAAATGAGGCATTTTCATATCAAGCTTGATTTATTTAGATTGTGGCATTTCTTTGATATCTAGCTAATACAGACACCCTATTATTGTTCATTCCAAACAAAACATTAGGTATATGTTATCAACTTTTTGAAGTTGATCAAAAAGCCAAAAGTGTTGCGTTTGGGTGGTAGAAAGAAAGGGAAGAAATTGAACCAAACATTTCATATTTTAAGAACCTCCTTGTCAAGAGGTTGAAAATGAACATATGTGTTTAAAGTGCTTGGAATTTAAGGGAAGCAATAGGGATATGCTCTTCACTCTTTGAGTGAATCAAACTCCCAAACTTGCTTAACTTAGTTCAATTTTTTCTTTCTTATATACATGCTAGATAAATTAGAGACTTAAAGGGCCTGCCTCTCGAGTACATCCTTAAGAGGACGGTGAGAGGGAATGACCCAAAGTGGGAGACACTCACTATAGTCATGAGACTATCTAATCCACTATAAAAAAAATGCACTCTTCTTTAATGGGTCGTAGTGACTAAATTGTGTTAAGTATCTTCACTTCCCCTAGCAGTCCTTCGGGATTGCGCAAAATCGTACTTTCATGCGTGTGGGAAGCCCGCAAGTGGGTATAAGAAATTTTCATAGTTTAGAATAGAGGTGTTAATTCAAACCTTTTTAAAGTAGCAAGCTACCTCTTAGAGCCATATTGTTTAAAAGCCAAATCTGAATCTAGGTAGATTGTTTGGAAGATATTCTTGTACAAGACCCATGGAAACATCCAAGAACATACACTTGGTGTGTTTTAGGAGTAAGATACAAATTTTATGCGTGTGTTGTGTTTGTGTCTTTACTTTCAAGAAAGAATTTCATCCTACAGCTCTGATCACAGACATTATAATTTTAAAAACCCTAAAAACTATGAAAACCAACTGGATCAGCCAAGTGACATGTACATAAATCAAATAATGCCTACAACAAGTTCTGTCACGCCTGTAAATGAAATTCACACCTTGAAACATTAAAACACTGCCTAACCCACTAGAAAGTGACGCCTGAAATATTTTAAACATTGCCAAAAAATAGCCAGACACCGCCTGCAAACTGCAGAGTGTCGCGTGCAGAATTTCCAGTTACTGCCTACATAGTGCAAAGTCATGCATACATTGCATCAAAGTGACACCTAGAAAAAAAAGGAAAATAGGGGCCATATCCAGAGGGTTTGGAAGAATTTTTAAATCATATTTGAATACCCTTTTCAGATTTATTTCTATCTAGTGCAACAAATAGATCATATTCTTCAAAAACATTTATAATAATGAATCTATTGAGAAACGAATCAATCCTATGGTGGAGAATAATTATCAAAACCAAGATCAAAATACCCATAGGAATCAAAATGATGAAGTGACTTAAGATGAAATTTTGGAAGCATTCCAAGATCCCATGTTTATTTAAACAATGCACTTAATTTTGAAGAGGGATAAAGAAGCATATTTCTTGAAGTTATCTCAATTAGGAGTTACACTTCCTCATAATTATGCACATCAACCTTAAAGAAGGATGAGGAAAAATGAAAGGATACATCATCTAATTATCCATCATTAAGATCAATCTGTCCTTTTCTTTATGATGATGGTTCATCTGTATCTACATCTTCTTCACAAAAAGAAGCATTTAAGCACAATAAACCCATCTTGGATCAAAGGAAATTTCATGATCACCCTATTTGTGATCAAGATAATAAAGAGAATGAAGAGAAAGGTACCACTCTCAAGAAAGATATAATGCACAAAACTCTATCTCGAAAGGTTTCTCCCATAGCCTTTACTCCTTTCATCCTTCGTCCATCTCACAAAGCTTCACAACTATCCAAAATTCATCCATCAAAGAGTGAGCCTAATGATGATACCTTCCACGTTGACTATTTCTACCCTTAAGGGCTACCTCTAAAAGAAACCCAAGCTAACTTACATCTTGCTGCAAATCGTTTCAATGCTTGAAAGATATTAGACCCTAAGCTATCATGTGCTTCAATGCCTATTCAAAAGGATTCTCCATCATTCTTCTAAACATTCCCCACGCATATACCAACATCTACCTTTTCCTTATAAGTGGCTCCATGCCAAGAGAATAATCCAAATAGAAAAGAAAAAAATATCAATAAAGATCAAGATCAAGGTTCTATACAATCACCTCCCATATTTGATGAAGGTCCCATATCCATAGAATCCTGTGATGATCCCCTTGCACCCTTTCATTTCTTCCAAGATCAAGATATCCCTCCACCTCAAGAGATACATACCTCTCCACTTCCCAAGAAAGATAAAGATATCCCTTCCACCATTTCTAATGATCATATTGAAAATAAAGAGCAAAGCACCCTCTTTACACCATCCAAAGATCCTTGTCAAGATTGAAGTATCCCAACAACTCCTTGTCATGATCCTCCATATTCACCTCAAGCAACCATCATTCCTCCAAATTTATTGCATGATAATAAATCCCTTTGAATCTCGGTTGACCCTATCAAACTTGTTCCTATGAAAGTTCTTCATGAGCCTATTGGTATAAAGATAAATCTTAAAGATGAGAACCTCAACAATGCAGCTCATTCCAAAGATGTTGAAATCCCTTTCACACCTTATCTCCCTCCATTCAAATGCAACCATATGCCTTCACCATCCTCCAAATCCATTCTGGGTTCCTATGTCCCAAAGCTAAAGCCTTCGTCCCTTCCATCCATATTGGGTCCCTATATTCCTCCATCACTCATGCCTACCATCCCTAGCTCTCCATTCACTTACCCTATCACATATCAAGATCAATGAAGGCACACATACTTGAAGAATGTCCAAACACCAATCTATATGAACCCTCCATATTCTTCCTATTCACGCACAATTCATAAGTCTTTTGGAAGCAATTTGGATGTGCAACATAAAAATCAGAAATCCAAGAATCCACATGTGTTTAAAAATCACCATGTCCCATCTAATCGACATGTGAATGAAAAGAAAAAATAAATATCCAAAAGGTTGCAAAGGTCCACAAAGAAAAATGAAATATCCAAAAGGCCGCAAAGGTCCACCAAGAAAAAAGAAAAATCAAATAAAATGCGGGTTCCTAAATTCCTCATTAAATAAATGCATTCTAAAGAATCGCAAAAGAAAGAAAAATCAACGACTATGTGGATTCCCAAGTCACTTTTGAAAGACTTGCACACAAAAGAAAAATCAAAGTTGACATTCAAGCTTCCAAAGGCTTCCATTTTGTCTCCTTCTAAACATTCTCCACTTTCCAAGTCTACTTTGGGTTCCTATATCCCACACTAGTACATTTGAGGTCAAATTCTGATGGCCATTTGTTAGATTTGCAACGCTCATTTGTCAGACTTTCGACACTTGAGTCCGTCACTATTTTTGTGTTGGAAATTGCGACATAAGACATACCTGTCGGTTTACCGACACCATGTCATGTCAAAAACTTGCGCATGGCAATGACTTCATTATGGCATTTCCTGCGGTTCATCCATCAGAATTCTGATAACAAGACCTATCGGAAATATACAGTCTCTGTCGGAACAAACTGTCAAAAAAATATTTTCGACATTAGTAGTGTTGGAATAGCGACAGTTTCCACCAAATTCTGATAGATCTACCTGTCGGTGATATGGCTTTAATGTCGAAGGGTCTGTCAAAACATTTCTATTTATGACACTTAAACTGTCGGAAGAGCGACAGTTGTGCAACATTTCTCTGACAGGTTTCCCTGTCGAACGTATAGCATTACTGTCGCAATAAATGTCATAAATTATTTTTCTCCAACATTTTGTCTGTCAAAAGCATAGCACTGCTATCAGAATTAATTATTAATTGTCAAAAAACCGAGGGATGGGCACATTAAAGTTAACATAGCTCAAGAGACCATCATAGGTTGTCTCTTTCTTCGGTCTATATTATTGACAGAATGTTTTACCTTTCATTAGCTCATCAAATCCGGGGATTTGAAAGAATTTAATAGAATATTTTCATGACAACGTATATTATTTAATTTGATGTTGCACACATTTATCTACTTCACGCACTTGTAGACTATGAGGATAGCGATAAAGAAGCATGGCCATCTTCATAGTATACAAGTGCGCGAAGTAGATAAATTTGTGCAACGTCAACTTAAATAATATACGTTGTCATGAAAATATTCTATTAAATTCTTTCAAATCCCCAGAT
>MU227873.1:121463-141637 GCA_018584345.1 Thuja plicata | reverse complement strand
AACATTTCAAAAAAATGGATATCCTTGAGCACAAGCACCGATAACATCAAATAATGGAGTTAAAGCACGGGCTAGGGCATGACACCAGTAGAATGCGGTCATTTCAGTGACAGCAATATACAATGGCATCATTAAACACATATGCCAATAATATCAACAAACGTGAATCCAAACATTTGAATATAGTGAATTGATATCCTTGAGCAAAAGCACCAATAACAGCAAATAATAGAGATAAAGCACTGGCTAGGGCACGACACCAGTAGAATGCGGTCATTTCAGAGAGCAACTCCCTCAACAATAAAATGAAATGCATTTGAATATGATGCCAAAGGCTCGAAAGATGAAGAAATCACATACCTTCTCCCGCGCTCAGCTATCGCTCCTTTTCTCCCGCTCTCCAATCGAAATGAAAATGATGAGGCTATTTCACTTTTTTTTTTAATGTATACCCTGAATCTGTCAAAGTTTCAATGGTCAATTAAACACCCATCGAAATACCGACATCATCAGGGCCTATTACAAAAAAAAAAACAAATTCGTAAGAAAAAGTTACCCGTCAGAAACTCTGTTGAAATTTGGCCTCAAATGTACTAGTGCCAAAATCCACTATCTTAGCTACATCCTCACCTCCTTCATCCATTGTTTCTCCATCATTCCACCACACTTCAAAATGTGTGTCAAATTTTATGTTGCCAACATTTCCATCCACAGCATACCTTCTTATCCTCACATTCCTTATCCAACACATTCTTTCCATCTTTCCATCCCTCTTATCCAATCTATGAAAAAAAACCTTCACCACCATCTACCCTTATCCTCCATATGTGTCCTTTATCATCACCTTATCAATATATTTGAGCATCCTATCCATATTCATGGTTTAATATAGCATATCTTTCAGAAGAGCATTGTCCAAACAGCCAAATGTTGGAGAAATATTAAAAACTGAAAGAAAAAAAAATGAAAAAAAAAGAGAAAAAGTGCCTTGGTGAAAACCTGGTTAAACAGATGCCTTGGTAGCAAAAGTAAAGAGAAATAAATCTGTCCTATGGTGAAAACCACTTCTTGTGTTGCCTTGGACACGTACCATGATGAAAACCTGGCAACAGGCATCATGTGTCATTCCTCCTTCTTGCGCTCTATACTTGGGGGCAAGTTTCATCCATGATATCCTCCATCTTTCTATCATTTATCTCGCTTGCATCCATATTCCCTCTTTTACCTTTGGTCTTGATAGGGTTGAACATATCCATGAGAATCAGGTATTTTGACATCCATTATCTTTCTATCAGCTTATTCACTTGTTGCATGCTACCCTATCATGATCTTGCTTATCCCAAATCTAGCTTCATTATTCATCAGCAGTCTTGCAATAATCCAAAACCATCCCCTCATAGCCTCCATCACCCCTTTATCTTGATCATGCTATCTTATCCACATCTTACCCAAATTGATCCATTGGTCTTGATCGGAAATGAAGGATGTAAAGTACAAAATTTGTTATCAAAAACCTCTTGACATGTCCATTCTTTTGGATCACTCACTTTTATGACATCAGATCGTTATCCCATCTGCTATCTATAATTGCATCATCAACTTTCATTGCTTATCCAAAATATGCTTCACATTGCTATAGCTTTTTTCCTTACATTGGGTAATCTTGAGGACATGGTCCTACGGGTCACATCCGCATGCTTCATCCATCATGGCCTTTCCATCCCTAACCCATCAGCTTGCAAATCCATCCTTCATGTCCTATACCTTGCTAGACATTGGGGGAAAACCAATGTGATCTTGTTTGAGAGCTAGTAATTTTCTAAAAACACATCAAAAAAATCAAAAAAATCTAATAACCAAAAATCTTTAAAAATTCAAAAAAAATTAAAAATCTAAAAAATCCAAAAACATTGAAAAAATCCAAAAAAAAAAAATCTTGCATAAAGTCTCTGGGCTGCATTGTTAAATCATTGTCACATACTAGGTTTCATTTGCCCAAGATTTAAATGGTCTCATTTTCACTTGGGGGCAAAGCATTTGTTTTTGATACAAATGATTTTGATAAGTGCTACTTTTTGGTCACATGTCACAGGAGATTTTTAGAACTTTAGAGGTGAGATATTTTTGGAACCTTTGATGGAGATCATTGTTCAAATCAAGCATTTGATCTTACAAATTGATCCTTGAATTTCATGACCTTATTATCAGGACTAAAAATTGACAAAACCCTAAATGATCAGAATGTTTGGAATTCTATTGAAAATCTTGATACAATACAAAATACTTGAAGTTTTTGATGACATTCATTGAATTTTTAGGTCATGTCTTTTTAGCTAATCAATGATGTTTTTACTAGCTTGGTGATGATGAATACATGATATTTTCTTGACTTTGAGTGACTATTTTGAGGAAGATCCACCAACTTGTGTGAATTCATCTAAGGACATGGTCATCAAAGAACCATCGAGGAATTTCATATAGGAAGGCAGGTTAACTTTTGTCTGTTTACGCAAAATGATACCTTGGCTATTTAGATCTTCCATATCTTAATACCAAAATCCAAATGCAAAATTGAATCCAATGAAATCGGTATTCAGGCTCCCATAGTTGATTGTTCAACTAGTGAGGGTTGTCCTAGTTTCTAAATGGTTACAAAATCGATGAAAGAAGTATTCATATTATCATGATGTGGTCAGTGACAATTGTACTTGCTCCTAGTTCCACAAATGCTCAATGATGAAAATATATCTCCTTTTGCATTTCTTTCACAAAATTCTAGTGATAGTTAGTTACATTGCATGACATTCATATAGATTAATCTTGCATTATAGTTGTGGGATTTTTCCTTAATCAAGGGGGTGAAATTTAATCATGGTTACATCATCAAAGTCCTAATCAATGTCCTCAAATTCCTAACTCATCAAATTGATCAATACTACATCAAGGATATCATCAATATACATCTGCTCACCTAGGGGCAACCTCACCATCTGAACAACTAGGGGCAACCTAATTATCTTCATTACCTATACCTACATCGGCACTTGAATCATATCAAATGACCCTATCTACCAGCCTCCCACCATTAATCATCCCATCAAATCCAATCAAATCAAATATCAATCAGTCAAATCATCCAATTGATCATTTCAAGTCAATCACTTATCCTAACATTCATTTTATCATCTTGAGCGCATCAAGTTTCCTAACTCTAGATCTTGAGGAAGGAAAATCAATCCATTTGTTCATCTCTCTAGATCTTGAGAGCAAATTATCAGTTTATCCAATCAATCCATCAAACTACCTATCCTATCTGATTGACATCAATACAACATCAACCAAGTGATTCTGAATGACATCAAGTGATATCCAAACATCATCAATGTCTCTAAAACATCAACAAAATTTTCTCAATCATACCTATTGGCATCAAATTCTCTTATAACCAAGGCATTTTTAAATTGATTTTTATCGGGAAATGAATCTCAATTTCCCATACTCAACCAAATCATCCAAACATCATCTCAATTCATTTCCTGAGGGGGAATCATATCTACAACATATCAGCATCATGGATTCATATCAAGTTTTCTTTTCAAATCAGGCGCAATGTCCTATTAATCAAATATGTATCAAACATCAATCAAAATCTGGGGCATTGAAATTCCAAAACATCATCAGTGGGGCATTCTACATTTTTTTCAAATCAAGGTATTGCATTAGGGTTTTAAATCAATTTTTGCATCTTGGATCAAGTTATCAATCAATCATGCATCAAATCAGTGATCATAACAATCAATTTTCTTTGAACTAATGTGCTTCGCACATCAATTCAAAAAGGGGCATTTGTAGACACCTAAAACTGGGCAGGTGTTCTCTAATCAAGCAAATATGCAAATCTCAACAAATTGTACCAAATCTCATCAAAATGGATGAAATCAATTTAAATGGACATTTATCAATCAAATTGGGACAAAATCAATTTAAATCAAAGGATTAATTAATAATGACATCAAATGATTAAATATAAGCTTAAATGGATTAATCAATTAATTGTATAGTTTAAATCAAAAAATCAAATTCAACCTGTTCCCCTACATGGCTAAATTAATTAATTGATTGAATTAATAAATCCTAAATAGCTTTCAACATGAATTTGAGGAACCAATGAGAATTGAGAAAGAAAAGCACATGGATCACTCCAAATTTGCAATCTCAATCACTCATTTTGAACTTTCAATCCTAATCAATCAAATTTGTCTCTTTGTCCCAACCTTTAAGACAAGCATTTAAATTGTCCCCCCATTTGAAACCCTTTCACTCAACCAAGGCTTAATCATGATCAATTGAATCTACCCCCTACACTTAGGAAAATCCTATAAATAGAAGCCATTTTGCAAGCATAATATATCCTAGAAATTTGAATGCAAAGCATCTAGACTATAGCCATTTTCATAGCAATTGAGAGCATATCAAACCATAATTGATCATTTTTCATAGCAATTGAGAGCATTTGAGTTCATAATTGAAGCAAATTGAGAGAATTTAAGAGTTATATTGGCATATCTTCATCATATTTCTCATTCTAGGACTGTCATTAGTAGAGATTAAGGTTGAGAGCTCTATTAACATGCTTAGATAGAGAGCCATGAGATGCTTATTGATTTATTTATAATTCTTAGTTTAAATTCTCTTTATTATTCCATAAGATTTCTCATAAATAAACTAATCTCATGAAGGTGTATTTCATTCACACACACATCCAACCACATTTTACTGTTATGTACTCAGCTGAGCATAATGCAAATCCATTCAGTCTTTAATTCATTCAGGAATAGTAGGGCATTGGTTAACCCTTTCACTTTGATGTGTTTGTACTCATCCTTCAATTTTTCATCCTTGCATAGCTTCTGATAAGCTTCTTCAAACTCAATGTCTCTGATCTCTGCAACCTTGCAGTGAATGTATGCTCGGATGTCTTCGACCAGAAAAACCCTAGGTGGAATACTCAAGAATGCTCCCTTGTCAATGGGTTTTGAAGAAACCTCAGGACAAAATTTGTAGTTTGGTTCTTCACAGGTTGAGTTCTTGATAAGAGCAACCTTTTTGTCCTTACCCATTTTTATCTTCAAGGTTCGGGAAGTGGATGACATTGATCATAAAATTAGGGCTTCTTCACAAATGAACTGTGAGCTTGGTAAGTCTTGGTACTTACTCGATGATCATGGTGAGTGCTTGAAATCTATTGGATTTGCTTTGGAATCATTGTTAATCGCTCTGCAATATGATCGTTGTGAATCGCTTCTTCGCCCTGCAATCTACTCGTAAACGTTGGGTGAATGAATGAGTTCACTTTGACCCTTTTTATAGACAAATATGACCTAAGTGATGCATTAAATGCTTCACCTGCCACTCGGTTGACAAAGCATAGACACTCAGTTAACACACCAAAGAATTTAGCTCAGTGAGTATTCAATACTCGGTACAAGGTGTCAACTCGGTTGTCTCCCACATGTTTGCTGACGATGCTCGGTGTATAGTGTCAACTTGGTTATCTTTCATATGTTTATTGACTTGTAGTTTATGCTCGGTTCATATTAACCGACCAGACTAGATTCACAAAACATAACAAGTAATACCATAGTGCATCTTCATTCATGCTAATTGGCATATTATAAATGAATGTTGGAACTGATATAAAATATAGCTTTGTAGAGTGCAGTTCCATACTTACTTGTATTTCTTAGGTGGGGGTGGTGGAATCACCTAATCCATTGGATGAGATGTCACCAACTGTAGTGCTTGGTCCAACATTGTCATTGTTTGAAGCTCTCCTCCACTTTTGATTTCTCATTCTTTTGATGTCTTCAATAGTATTTCCATTTACAAAAGTGCTTGACTCGTCACTTGATCTCTGCAGTCCTTGCTTAAGTGACCGACCTTATGACAGTGTAAGCATATCATTTTGGAGTTAGTCTAGTTTCTAGATCTTCTTATCCCTTTCCTCATGCAATTAGCAGCTATATGTCCATATCTACCACATGATCTGCAATTTACCCAAGTGTTGTCATCCCAAACATATGTATTACCGACTCTTCTTGGTTGATATGCATTTTCTTGTTCTTTGGGTTTCAAGACGCGCTTCATCTTTTTCCTGCATTCATGAGATGTGTGGCCATGTATGTTGCAATTAGAACAATGTCTCTCCTTGTAAGATTTCTTCTTTGGTTTTTTATGCTTAGATCTACATTCATGTGCTTTGTGTCCATACTTGTTAAAGTTATAACAATTACCTATGAATGTAGAAGTAGTTTTGGGAATACCTTTTTCTTTTCTCTTGCAAACATTTGATGTGTGGCTTGGTTTTCCACAGTGATTACATGAACGCTTCTTTGGTCTTGGATTTGAGTAGACACTCCTTTGATTAGTTTGGTTTGATGATTCTTCATGCTCGGTATACCCTAAACCAGTATTGTTGTTGAGTCTTCTTTGCCCATTCAAAAATTCATCCATTCTCTTTGTACTGTCTTCATCTTTCTTGATCATATCATTATGTTTTTGTTGAATCTTTGCTTCATGCTTCAATTTCTCATTTTATTCTTTTAGTTCACCAATAACTTCCAATTTTCCATTAAGTTCTATGCTCACTTGGTTGGCCTCATTACTCATAAGAAATATTTGATTGGTGATCTCAATGTGATGTTCAGTAAGTCTTTGTATCTCAAATTCATTTTCTTGTAATTTTTTAGTAATCTTTCTCCTGTCATTAATAGCTAAAGTTCTTTCTTGTTCAGCTTGTCTTGCATTATTCATAACATCAATCATTCTTACCATCTGTGTCTCTTGACCAATCTGCAGTAATTTTACTTGTTCAGTCAGACGTTGATTGATTCATTTAGATATGTAATACTTCCTTCAGATGTGTCAAATGTATTACCAAATCAAGATCTAGATGAATCAAATAAATCAGGTATCTCTTATTCATGATAGTAATTTTCATTGTAGCGGGATGCCATGACTTTTCTTTTAGCCAATAACTCTTTCATTTTGATTCTTGCATCTTTGTATTGCTCAAAGAAAATTTGTATTTGCAACTTCTGATTCTCAAATTTTTTGTCAAGCTTATACCTTTCCATTGTATGATATTTTCTCTCAAGTGATTTAAAATTTTCCAAATAAGATATCTAGCTCTAATACCAATTGTTGTAATAATGGAAGGGTGTGTACTAAGAGGGGAGGGGTGAATCAGTACCCTTAAAACTTTTTTATCAATTAACCTTATTACTCATTGCTTGTATAACCGACCACTGTAACTTTTCTACTTCATGCATGTAATATCATAATATAAATGTAAGTGCATGTAAGAAAACATAGAAACATTCATGAAACTCATTTACACATGACACAAGAATTGATAACGCATAAAACCCTTGTTAGAAGGTAAAAACCGCGGTGGGGATGAAACCCACAAAGCTTCACTATTTGTAGAATGTAAGGTGTTGGTTAAGGCTACAAGTTGTGATCACTTCTGATGATCTTTCCTTGTTAGGAGTAACATGTTAGACTTGTTAGGTCTACTCGGTTAAGAGATTTTGGCAACACAATGTATGTGTGCACTCGGTTAAGAGATTTATAATAAGACTATTAAGTCCACCTTCTTGAAGGATTTCTTCTATTTTCTACAATTGTTAGAGAGTAGACAAAAATAGTTATGTCCTGATGGCTTGCAATCTTGAATTGCTGATTATAGATCCATTAAGTTCACAAAATTGTATATCACCTATTTGTGATGGATAATACCTCTGTTCTGCTTGGTAGCCTTGAATCTAGTTCTTTGTAACTAAATTTTGCTTTATCTATTCTTCTGCATGAAAAAATCTGTCTCATTCATAGATTTCCATGTGCGGCTACAATCATCATATTCTTGATTGATTACGCATCTATATATACAATGTATTGACCTAATTAGGTTTCACGCTTTTCTAGAATAACTCTAAGATCAAAGGTTTACAACTTGACCTTGGTCTCCTAGTTTGCATGAATACAATCAGTTAAACTGAGTAAATCCATCAATTACACTTTTCTTGATCCACAAGAAATGGTTGTCCAGCTAAGAAAAAAGCTAATTTAAAAACTAAAGTGCTTCTGCTGACGTGTAGTTTAGATATTCTTTTCTCGGTGTTAAAATTTTCTCTCGATTAGACTGGTGTTCGGTGATGTCTCTGCCCGATTATGTCTCTGCAGATTGATGCTCAATTGATATACTACTTGGTTGTTATTTTGTGCTAGGTGATCAAAACATGTCAGTGACCACTATGCTCGGTAAGAACTGCGGTTGGTGATGACTGTCGTTCGGTGAATGTTGTTATTCGGTGAGTGTTGACCGACCGACCAAACCTATTTTTTTGTATACTAATGACAACTTATGATCCTTCAAGGCTTATCAGAGTCTTCCTTTTCCTTTTGGTGCATCCTTTTAATACCTTTTATGGGCTCTACCACACCCAACAATGGGCATTTGGAACCTCAAAATCAAGAAGACAGTTTTGTAACTGATGGAGCTAGGTCCTTCAAACAGATGGTGCAAAATGAGACTAGGATCCCTGATGGATCGCACTTCGTCCAACAGGACTCTAGCGGTGCTACCTGCTTAAGATGGGTAGTGATAAAGGTAAGGCCTCTTCTATCAAGGCTATCATTGTAAAACCTAATTTCCAAATGAATCTTGATATTGAATCAGAGAAAAATAGGATTAAAGAGACTGCTTTGTTTTTGCTTTCTCAAGAAGTGTCTAGATTACCTTCTCGTTCCTTTCTGAATGATTGGTTACATAATGTTTGGGATAAGAAACTAGGCTTTCAGTTCACTTATTTTTGTATGATTTAGAAAGGACTTTGTTTTAATTTTTATGGCTAATCCTTCCACTCATAAAGGAATTATTAAAAGGCAATATTGGAAAGTTCTGATTAAGTAAAAATAGGGTTTACAAGGACCTGAAACCTTTAAATAGAGTTATATAAATATTCAAATAAAGTACAACAACAACTGTGTCGAGGCACCAAAAAAAGATAGCCGACAAAAAAAAGCCAACATACAGACTAGCTAGCAATAGTCCCAAAGATAAACATGATAAACAGGGACAACACAAAAAAGGGAAGGGCCCAGGAAAAGACAACTACATGCCATCAACCATTTCCTAAGCCTAAATCACCATAACCTCCATTTGATTGATAAAATTTTTGAGGTCACCTTTGTCCTTCTTTTTTTCCTCCCTTGGGCTCATCTTTTTGGTGCTAGCCCTTGTGCAAGTTCTCGGGCCAGCCAGATCCTTGACAGCTTGGCCATCCTTATCTCTAGTATCCTGCTCCAGCTTCTCCATTAAACTCTTGGCCTTCCCTGTACAAGCTTTGAGACTCTTTAGAGATTGGTCCCCGATCTTACGAACCGTGTCCTCCAGCTTGTCCACCTTGGCCTTCAGGTTCTTGATCTGCCTCATATTGTCTTCTTCAGTAGCTCTTTCCTCAAAGTCCTTGAGCTGCTTTTCCAATTTGTTGACTCTGTTCACCAAATCAACCCGTGCTTCTGAATTCCCGATGACCTCTTTCATTTCCCCCAGGCACTCAGCAACAGATACAATATTGGAAAGTTTACTCTTGTAATTTTAGGGCCTTTTCTTGGTCACCCGACTCTATTCAAGAGGAAATTTTAGCCCTCTCATTCCCTAGATGGCTAACTATTGGAAGTCTCCCTCCTTTTCTTTCTAATTTATTTCCAAAAGCTCATGAACTGATTGGCTCTGTTATGAGAGTTGATAAAATTAATATCTTGCTTCCTCACACCGATGTGAGGGTTTTGGTTTCAATTAACCCAGGCCAGGACCTTCCTAAAGAAATTATTTTTAATCTTGAAGGAAACATGATATTGTGCCCTATTACATTTCTTAGAGGCATTAATTTCTGCTTCCTATGTCATAGGAAGGCCACATGAGACTTTCATGCCCATTGTTGAAGAAGAGAATACCTCCTCCTCCCAAAGGATCTAATGCTAACCCTAAACCCTAGCAAAACTCATCTCTCTCTCATTTTAATAATGTCCCTCCTCATCCTTCTCTATATTTTAAGACCCCTTCTGCCTCTAAGGATTTGGATAAATCTCTAGATACCCTCAAGATATCTTTTTCCAAGTCTGGAGACCCCCCGACCTCTTGTGTTTTTGATTTGGATGCATCTTTGAAAGATCTTCCAAACCCTGGATTTTTGTATTGAATGAGAACCTCTTAGACCCAAGCACAAGACCAAAAATTCTTAGCAACTTTCCCTTAAGAATATTAGTAGGCTATCAGACCCCAAGCTTAAACATGGATATGCCTGCAAATTTTCTATAGTAAAAAATTGGGATTCTGCAACCCCTTTGCAAAGTACTCATAAAGATTGTATCCCCTCATCCACTCCCTTGGGGAAGGGAGACAATACTGGGCCCAATGACCACCTTGCTGTGGAGATAGCAGAGATCTCAGATGGTCGGGTTGAGAAGAGTTATAAAGATGTTGATGCCTCTACATCTATAGATGAGATTTTTGCACTAAAGAAATCTTATAGTGATAATGAGAAACTTAGAAATTTTTCTTAGGTGGTTATTCATGCACCCCCCCTTACCTCCTCCCCCTATGATTCACTACCCTCTCCCCAACATGATTTCCACTGGCTCTCATATTTCTGACCTTTCCCAAGAAAGTGGACCAGGTGATATATCTGAAGGGAAGAAGAAGGTGGAGGTTGTGGAAGAAGGTGAGACTCGAGTTGGGAGCACCTTAGAGAGCAAGGTGGTCTCCAAAGTGATTGTTTTCAATGCAAAAAAGATGAATAGAAGAGTAAAATCAAAGAGTGTGTATCAAGCTGAGGACTTTGAACCTCTTGCTAAAGATGGCGGAGAACCATCTACTAAAAAAAAGAGAGGTAGACCACTTGGCACAAATAATGGTAGAATGCCCTCTAGACACCCTAGACACCTGCTACCTAGCTGCTATAAGATCTTTAAGGCTCCTATGGTTACTCATGGAATTGATGTTATCTTCTTGGAATATAAGGGGTTTGGAATCCCCAGACAGAAAATATATCATTAGAAGGTTTATGATGCCTAGAAAGACCATTGATTTCCTATTACTGCAAGAGGTCAAGGTTGTTGGATTCACACTTAATGTCAATTTAAGGTGCATTTGGAAGGATGCAAAGTATTTTTACACCAATCATCTTGAGGGAAAGGGTGGTGCTTCCATTCTAGTGAGTCCTAAATGGGCCATCTTGGAGTCTGATTGGGGGTGCTCCCACTATAATAGGGAAATTTAGATTATCTTGAATTATAATGGAGTGGAATTTGGCATCTCCAACATCTATGCTCCTAATGACCACAAAAAGAGAACCAAATTATGGAAGTGGGATTTTCAACTCAAGGAAATCCCTTGGGTCTTGGGATGAGATTTTAATATGATAGAAAGACCCCAAGATAAGAGTGGTGGACCAAAGTTTGAATGGAAAGGCTATGAGAAGCTCTTCTAGTATAAGATGTTGAATAAACTCAAATTTTTGGACCCGCTGGGTGGAAATAAGGCTACACATTGAGGTATTTGGTTCACCTGGTCCAACTTCCAACATGGGGAAAATAAGATATACAACAGGCTAGACATGATTTATGTCAACAAGGAATTTTTTGGCTTTAAAAAAGAGGATAATGGGGATAGTATAAAAGTTACCTCCTTTACACTGTCGGATCACCATCCTTTTACCAACTCCATTTTTTCTTTGAATGATACAAGAAGAGGATTCAAGAGATCAGAGGAATTTTCTCTCAACATCAATCTTTTAAAGGATGATGATATTAGAACAACTATTGAAATCATTAGGCTCTTCAATTTGGGAATGGTGAAATACCCTAGTGTCATTGATAGATGGGTGCAATGTATCAACAACTGGAAAAATTTGTTTCAAGTTGTTGGGAAGAAGAAATCCAAGGACAATAAAAGAATTGAATCTGAACTTCAACATAGACTTTGTGTTGATCAGAGGAATTTGCAAGAGGAGCCCTCTAATGTGGCTAGGCTAGATGCCATGGCTCATTCTAGGGATGCTTTGAGAAAACTACAAAATTATAAAATCCAAGGTGCCTAGACTCGGGCTAGGGTCCAGTGGATTAATCATGATAAATCTTCCATCATGATGTTGCAGGGCTTGGGGTTTCCAAACTACTATTGTCAGATGATTTTTACCCTCATGAATGGAGCTTTTGTTGCAGTTGAGGTCAATGGGATTAGATCACCTCCCTTTGAACTTACCAGGTCTATTAGGTAGGGATGTCCCTTTGCACCAACACTCTTTTTAATTGCTCCTGATTCCCTCTTCTACCTACTTAGGGATGACTCTCTATCTCCTAAAGTTAAAGGTATCTTCATTCCCAATGGGGAGGAACTGTCAAACACATAGTTTGTCGATGATACTGCCATCATTATTCAATTGAATGAAGATAACTTTGGGTTCCTCACAAAGAAACTTGATATTTTTTGTGAGGCTTCTAGAAGTAAGGTTTCCCTCCCTAAGTCTATCATCTTGGGCTAGGAGGAAGCTCAACCTCCTTGGTGTAATAAGTTTTCTCTTGCATGGGGTGGACCTAACCACTTGGTTAGATACCTTGGAATTCCATTCTCAGTAGACCTCAATTTGAAATAAATATGGGCATGGATTAAACATAAGATATATAATAAGTTAGATAAATGGGATAACCAATATCTCTCGGTCGCTAGGAGGTTTCAAGTCTGTCAAAAGATACTCTCTTCCTACACCATATATTACACTTCTACATGGTTGTTCAACCAGGCCCAATATAATTATGTGCAGAAGAAAATAAGAGACTTTATTTGGTCAGATGGGAAGGGGGCCAAGTAGAGGAATGCAATAAAATGGGATTGGTGTGTTATGGGAAAGGAAATGGGTGGTTTGGGTTTGAAGTACTTGAGGACTCAAGGTATCACTCTAGCTGTCAAGTGGATTGCTAGGGCTACTGAAGGAGAGGATACTTGGAAAGTGCTAGTGAGAAATAAAATATCAAGGGCCTCCCTAGTGGTTTCTCCTTGGAAAGGCCTTCATATCAGCGATATCCTTTCTAGGAAGTTTGATATCAAAGTGGAAAGTTCCAATGTTTTCAAATAAATTTGGAAGAGTTGGGATAAGGTGAGGCATCTAGCCAGTATGCTCTCTATTTTTTATGATCACAACCATATCTATGGGGAGAAGTCTATCTGGTGGAACTTGTTGAATGTGAATAAGCCACTTGCTCTTAGTCAAGGTTGCTTTGCTTGGAACTGGGCTAATAAAGGTAATAGATATTTTGCAGACATTATCAAGGGTGACTCCATGATTAGCTGGCAGGAGTTGGTGGACAAGTATGACCTGCCTCATTCCCAATGGAGGACCTACACCATGGTTATGGATTCCTACCACTGCTTGAATCTCCCTAGGAAATGTCAAAGGAACCCTAATGGGATATCCCTCCTAAGATGGTTAGATCGTACCCTGCTTCCTCATACCAAATCCAAACTTATCCACAAGTTGCTCACTGAAAGACATGACATTCTTGAGCACATTAATTCTGCATGGAGACCCTCCTTGGACCCCCCCACTTGGTCTAAACATCTCTTGTATCTCTGGCACATACCTGCAGAGCCTAAGATCCTTTGTTACATGTGGTGTCTCATTCTACACAGGTTGCATGTCAAGAAACCTAATACAGAGTATAACATTTGTCCTCTATGTAGGTGTGATGAAATTGTCTATCATATATTCTTTGATTTCTTTTTTGCTAAGGAGGTCTGGAATCTGTTTGGTCTTTCCTTGAACAATAAATTCACCATTTTTTATTTATTTTCTGGGAACTTCTTGAGCATGAGCAAAAACAACTTTCGATTTTGGTATGTTCTATTTATTCACTTTTTATGGTTTATTTGGAAATCTAGAAATAATCATATCTTTAATGGTAAGAAGAGATGCCTTACTGAGTCTCTATGGAGACTCATACTACATAACATTTATGTGCGGGTTACACTGATATTGAAGATTGATGAAGAGAAGTTCTTGGAAATTCTCAATGAGGGTTCTGTTATGGTGATGAAGAGAGATATTGCCTACAGGTACAATATTTCTATGCAAGTGGAGGACCCTGATGATTTTGAGATTACTCTGAGGTAGTTTCTTAATCAAAATAGAGAGGCAAAAAAGGTACAGTTCTGATGATGAATATGACTCCAACTCCTCCCATGATGAACCTATTCATGTAGCTCCTGCAATAGTTGGTCCACCTCCAGTTGATGTCCTACCCACATATGCTAACTTGGAAGATCCATATACTGTGTTTGAAGTCAATGGGAGATTCCTCAAATGGAACTATGGACCTATGGGTTGGACCACCTGGTTTGTAGACTAAATCAGATAGTGCAAACATCTACTTTTTCATATGTCTTGTATAATTTTGTTCATATTGTTGAATCTATTGATTTTGATGTAACTGATAGAGAAGCAATTGATACTGTTCGATAGCCCTATGTGATCCTTATGTAACTGAAACTATCCGTACATGCACCAATTTGTAGCTTTTACAACTTTCCTTATATTTAATAGAAAAAAAATGTTGGAAGAAAATAAATGATAATAACATAAATAAAGATAAATAAAATAAAATAATTTCAACTATAAAAAAACTTAATACAAAAATATCATTTGTAATACAATTTTACAATTAAAATATTTGTATTAAAATAAAAATGTATGAATTTCACCATTAAAAATGGAAATGTAAATGGATTCTTCTAGTATTGTTTTATTTTTGGGATTACACATACCTCTTACTCCATATAGAAGCATTTATTTGTCTCCTACTCCATATAGGAGAATTAAAGTACCACAACTTACAATGATGGATTACTCTATAGAAAGCACTTAGTTGTATTACAAGCTAAGTGTACATACCTTAAGACCTAACAAACTAAGTGTACATACCCTAGACCTACAAAATTTGAACTTGTGATCTCTTTCAAAAACATAAATTTTCTATCTTTAAAATATGAGACATGACTATTTTCTACAATGTATGTTGGTATAAAAATCAAAATTTGTATACCATTATTTTTACACGATTTTGATTGTGTGATCCTCATAATATGCCTCCACAATAATGAAAAAATGAAAAAAAGAAGAGAAAAACAAAAATAAACAACATAAAACTTCTAAAAATACATTAGACTGTAGTTTTTTTTTTTGCAGTCATATCATTTTGTATGGATAAAAAATAAGGCCTAAAATATGAAACTATAAATTATTACACCCAAGGCGTGTTTATTTGAGATGAACAAGCTAAGTTACTCCATCTACGACCCAATTTAAGTAAAAAGGGATGTAAGACAATTGAGAAAATCATGATTGTCCATATTTTGAGCTATTTTTCCGTCATCATTATTTGTAGATTTTCATGTCGTTTATATTGGAGTTGATGAAAAACACAACCCCACAGCTCCCAAGAATCACCTACATGCAAACACATGTCATAGAAAGAGAGAAGCAAAAACTATGGAGGCCAGAAACAACAGATCTGTGGAAGAGGAAACATCCTCAATTGATTCAATAATAATGAAATTAAATTATAAAGGAATTAATAATTACAAAGAGATCGGTCCTTATAAAGGAGATTGAACACCCAGAAGGTGGAGAAACCTAGGTTGCATGATAATAATTAATAAAGAATTAATTATTATATGCCTAAAGTTTAGCTTAAGTGAACTAGAGATAAAAAGTGACTTAATAATTAAAATAAATAATGATTAAATTAATAAGTCAAAAGGTGACTTAATAATTAAATAAATAATAATTTAATTAATAAGTGAAAATACCTTTTTATTCTAACACCCCCTTAAAATAAACTTAGGGAGAAGTTAAAAACCTAGAAACAACTACTGAAAGCAGGAAAATGGGTCCTGACAACAAGGCCTAATCAGGAACCCAAGTACAAAAAATCTTTGTAAAGAGGAGAAAAATGAGAAAATCCAATGGGAAAAACCCCTCTCCGAAAAGAGATGAAGACTAAAGAAGGGGTGAAGAAGCCTCCAAACTAGAGAATATTCTAGAAGGTAGGAACAAATGAAGAACATGAAGAACATCACTGAAGCATGAAGCTGCAAACACTGTCGAAGAATAACTGCTGGAACCTCCACTGTAAAAGAACATGATCAGGTAGAGAAGACTGTAAACAAAGCTTGAAGAGCTGATCAATCGAAGGTGAATGGATGCCTCCAAAACATGAATGAAAGAGTGTCCACATGGTAAATGATCCATCTCACCGAAATGCATAGGTACCCAGCCAATGCATCCACCTAGTACGTAGGAAAAAATATTGAATACATAGATCACTCCATCAAACCAAGGAAGCATAAGAACCAATAGGAGATACTCCCTATAATGTTGAGCACAAAGAGGTATGACAGTTACACTGAACCAGACTGCCAAGAATAACTGCATGATGAAGAACCAAGAATATAGAAAGTGCAAAAGAAAGTACAAACACATATAAAGGATGGTGTCGTGGAAGGATCACTCTCTCTCTCTCTTGACACACATCATGAGGCTAATGTCATGGAAGGAACACTCACTTGACAAAGTTAAAACAAACCCCCCCATGGCACTTTATAATATAGTGTGAGTACAAATAAGCACAAAATAGTCCAAGATCCCAAGCATGCATTAGATGACACTTATCCTAGTGTGTTTGCATAAAAAGGAAATACTATAGAAATAGATGTCTACAATGCTCAAGAATGACAGAAAGTTGTAGGTACATAAGTAACAGCTAAAAAGGAGTCATCCCATGCACGAAAAATGATCCTAGGACATGAAACATCCAAGATATCCACCCGATTGCAAAAGTGCAAAAAACTGAATAAAAAATACCTGGAGTAGATTCTAGGTGTGAGACCCATGAAACAAGATAGAGCACTGAATCAACTTTCCAATGCCATGCGGAAGTTGAAAAATAGAGTCCAAATGAACAAGATATGGCTCCCGGAGTACAAAAAGGAACCCTGACTTTGACTGGAAAAAAGGCTCCAAGACAAAAGAAATCAGAAATCCAAACCTGAAAAATTAGGTCAGACTCGGAACCAGCTTTCTAGTGATATCTCGTTTGCCAAAAAATGATACTCTATGCTCAAGATATGAGTAAAAAACCACAAGGTGCTCATTATGAAAAAAGGGCAAGCTGTATGACGGGTTGGTGGCCGTCAAATATAACCTAGATCTCAGACCTGCAATTGCTGACATCAGTGGTACAGAAACTGAGGCAACATGAAAATTGAGGTGTTTTTTGCCTCAAAAAGTGTGCCAAGGTCATGCATGCAAAAAAGAGGGCCCATATTTCAACTATGTCCAAATTGGACATGCCTTATATGAAAATAGGGGTTTTTGGGCCTTCCAGATACATCCACGATGTTGGTTTTTTCCCAAAGTGTTCCAAAAAATAACTCCCCCCCAAATCCACCAAAATTTAAGACAAAACCTCTCGAAAACACAGATATAAAGAACAAGGCCAAATCTCTCATGAAGAGAATAGGGGCATGAAGATTTGGGCTCTGATACCATATTAGAGTTGATGAAAAATATAACCCCATAACTCTCAAGAATCACCTGCATGCAAACACCTGTCACAGAAATAGAGAAGCAAAAGCTATGGAGGCTAGAAACAACAGATCTATGGAAGAGGAAACAACCTCAATTGATTCAATAATAATGGAATTGAATTACAAAAGAATTAATAATTACAAAGAGATCAATCCTTATAAAGGAGATTGAACACCCAGAAGGTGGATAAACCTAGGTTGCATGATAATAATTAATAATTAATTAATTATTATATACCTAAAGTTTAGCTTAAGTGAACTAGAGATAAAAAGTGACTTAATAATTAAATCAATAATGATTCAATTAATAAGTGAAAAGGTGACTTAATAATTATATCAATAATGATTGAATTAATAAGTGAAAATACCTTTTTACTCTAACAGTTTATTGCTTTATTTTTTTTGCACGACATAGTTACTCATCTTTTGTGACACTATCCGTTGAACTAGTAGACTGGTAGATGTACGTTTCCTATTTAAATCAGATCGATTGGCATGAGAAATAGATAAACGCTAAAATAAAATCAAAATTTGAAAATGTGTCAGTTGCATTTCTGATGGATCATTCGAAGGCATTGAGAGCGACTACCATTCAATTCAAGAAAACCCTCTCCACAAGATCTGAGTCTTCTCCAATTAAGAAATGGGCAATACCTAAAATGGGCCCTCTCTCTAATTTCAAAGAGATTTTTAGCTATACATTACTATCTGCTCTATTCGACACTTGCTCGTGAAGGCTTTCCAATTCCTTCTTCCATTTCCTTGGATCACATTCATTTTGGAGCTGCCCAGCTAAAACTTACAAAGCCAAAGGAAAGCCCCGAACTTTCCAATCATATTTTGCAAATCGTCCACTGGTTCAGACTGACAGAATAGCTCTTGGACATCTTTTGCCTTTACTAATTTGACATTGTATATTTATTACTCCATGACCATCAAGGAAAGTCTCTAGATGTCACCAAAATCTGACTACAATTTCTAACTGAAGTTATGTCATCATTTAATTTAATTATATATATTATATTATATTATAATAATAAAATTATATGTAATGTTTTTATTTTCATATATATATATATATGAAAATAAAAATACATGTTTAACAAATTTATAGTTTTTATTTTCACACTCTCACACATAAAATCATTAATAAATTATATATATATATATATATATTATGAATTGATTTTTTATTTTTATTTTAAAGTTTTCTTGTAGTTGTAATTTTTAGATCATTTTTTTGTAATTGACATTCAATTTATGTTATTTTTATTTATTTAGGTATTATGATATCTTAGATCATTTTTTTTGTAATTGACATTCAATTTATGTTATTTTTATTTATCTAGGTATTATGATATCTTCCCATTATATGTATCTCTATCTCTCCTTCTTCCTATTTCTATCCATCTCTTCTCTCTCTTACATACTCACCCCAAAAATAAACTAAAAATATCTTTTATATTTTATCAAAATCTAATGTAGACATCTAATTCTAACATAATAATCATTTGAACAAAATGAAGAAAGCTATTCACATGGCCTATTTTGATTTGAGTGTTAATTTGTTCACGATTTTTAACATGGTTTACACATTTTGCATGACTAAATTTATCCATCTCTCTACTTTTCCCCTCTCTTTCTATTGCATTTACATGATATGAGTTTATTGGTAATATAGTTTAATTATCTTCTTTGATTGGAAGGTTCTATTGTAGTCATGTTTAGATCATTTAAGTACAGGCATGGTTTGAAGCTACCATTTCTCCATTAAGACATTTGTTACACAAAAGACATCATTTGCTTCTTTCCAATTGAACTTCCACACTTCTTCTTCGACTTACCCATTACACACATACACACATACAGTTCCTTTTAGAGTTGGATTAGATTCCTTCATTGCTCCTTTATTCGTAATAGAGTTTAATTATCTTCTTTGATTGGAAGGTTCTATTGTAGTCATGTTTAGATCATTTAAGTGTAGACATGGTTTGAAGCTACCACTTTTCCATTAAGACAATTGTTACACAAAAGACATCATTTGCTTCTTTCCAATTGAACTTCCACACTTCTTCTTCGACTTACCCATTACACACATACAGTTCCTTTTAGAGTTGGATTGGATTCCTTCATTGCTCCTTTATTCGTAATAGAGTTTAATTATCTTCTTTGATTGGAAGGTTCTATTGTAGTCATGTTTAGATCATTTAAGTGCAAGCGTGGTTTGAAGCTACCACTTCTCCATTAAGACATTTGTTACACAAAAAACATCAATTGCTTCTTTCCAATTGAACTTCCACACTTTTTCTTCGACTTACCCATTACACACATACAATTCCTTTTAGAGTTGGATTGGATTCCTTCATTGCTCCTTTATTTGTAATAGAGTTTAATTATCTTCTTTGATTGGAAAGTTCTATTGTAGTCATGTTTAGATCATTTAAGTGCAGGCATGGTTTGAAGCTAC
>MU227873.1:106759-121379 GCA_018584345.1 Thuja plicata | reverse complement strand
TCATGTTTAGATCATTTAAGTGCAGGCATGGTTTGAAGCTACCACTTCTCCATTAAGACATTTGTTACACAAAAAACATCATTTGCTTCTTTCCAATTGAACTTCTACACCTCTTCTTCGACTTACCCATTACACACATACACACATACAGTTCTTTTTAGAGTTGGATTGGATTCCTTCATTACTCCTTTATTCGTAATAGAGTTTAATTATCTTTTTTGATTGGAAAGTTCTATTGTAGTCATGTTTAGCAAAAAACATCATTTGCTTCTTTCCAATTGAACTTCTACACCTCTTCTTCGACTTACCCATTACACACATACACACATACAGTTCTTTTTAGAGTTGGATTGGATTCCTTCATTACTCTTTTATTCGTAATAGAGTTTAATTATCTTCTTTGATTGGAAAGTTCTATTGTAATCATATTTAGATCATTTAAGTGCAGGCATGGTTTGAGACTACCACTTCTCCGTTAAAACATTTGTTACACAAACAACATCATTTGCTTTTTCCAATTGAACTTCCACACCTCTTCTTCCACTTCTTGAACGTACCCATACAATTGCTGGTTATTAATTCCTTTTAGAGTTGGATTGGATTCCTTCATTGCTCCTTTCTTTTTTCCCCATGTATTCACGGATTCAAACATTGTCCCACTTCCATAAACCACCACTATCAGTTAAGAAGCAGTGACGTCGGTTAGTTGTTAGTTTGAGCAATGCGACATGGTTGAAGACGATGCAGGGAGAATGACAAGTGTAGCATTCATCAACAAACGTACTGACATACACTGCAACATTCCCTATGTTTTGGATAGCAATGGAAGCGCGTGGAGAAAGATAGACAAGTGTGGAGAAAATTTAGGTTGTAAACTGTTGTGTTCTTAACACGTTTTATATGCAATGAACAGAGATCGACGTCTGTCCGACAAGTTGAATAAGAGTTAAACCATCTGAGAAGTTACTAGACATTCAAATTAATTCTTCTGTCGGTTCTAATTTTATAAATTGCTTGAAAGAGGGAAAACCCAATTCAAAGAGTGCTTTCAAATTTTTACTGCGAAGAGAAGAAGTAAAAACAGAGTAAAGTTGTTTGAGGTCTGTGTTTGAACAGAACAAAATGCCTGTGATTTCAGCTCACTGTTTTGCAAACCATAGAGGCGGAGTGGGCAAGACCACTTTGGCTTATCAGGTGTCTTCTGCTTATGCAGCTGCACATCCTGGTCGCAAAGTGCTTGTTATTGACACAACCGATGTAAGTTATCTTTGAATCATGGCTCTTTTCTGTTCTAAGCTATGCTGTCTTTGAATCATGGCTCTTTTCTGTTCTTAGCTAAGTTATCTTTGAATCATTGCTCTTTTCTGTTCTTAGCTTAAGACGGTGACTTGTTAATTGGGCATGTTTATTGATGTTGTAGTGTATTGAGTTAATATGATTGATGTTTATGGTGTTTTATGGCTCTTTTCTGTTCTTAGCTAAGTTGGTGACTTGTTAATTGGGCATTTTGTTCTTGTTGTTTAATGTTGAGTTATTATGATCGCTGTTGATGGTGTTTTATAGTTTTTTTTTCTGTTCTTATCTATAAGTTATTGACTTGTTAATTGGGCGTTGTTGTTGTAGTATGTTGAGTTATGATAGTTATGTATAGATCTTTTCTGTTTTTAACTTTTTAGCCAACTCATCTTGTTAATTGGTTTTCTTTTTGTTGTTGTAGTAGTATTTGAGTTATTATGATGGATGTTGATGTTGTTTTATGGCCCTTTTCTATTCGTATTTAAGTTAGTGACTCCTTAGTTGGGTTTTTTTAGTGAGTTATTATGATTGCTGTTAATGGTGTTTTGTACAGAGTGGAGATTTGAATAATTGCTCTTTCTGTTCTTAGCTATGTTAGTGACTTGTTAATTGGGCATTTGTGTTGTATTAAATTGAGTTATTGTGATTGTTGATAACGGTGTTAATGGTGTTTTGTACAGAGTGGAGATTTGTCTGAGATGTTAATGGGGGGAATCTATGAGAAGAGGGGGCGAGAGATGTTGAGGAGCTTGATACCTGTGGCTAATGTCACCCAGATGTTCTTGAGGGCTTTAGTGGCATCTACCTCCACTTCTCTCACAGATGTATTGAAGGCCGAGGAAGATGAAGATGGTGTTCTTACCAGTGTTGTTCAAAAGATGCCTCTTGCTAAAGTAAGAAGAAAGTTCTTGACTTTTTTTTTTTCCTTATTTTGATTGTGTTTTCTTGATGTTGAAATTATTCTTGTTGTGGGTGTTGCAGGGAGCTGTGGAGAGCAGTCCACTGGAGAAGGCCAAGGTGATGAAGATGATTGATTTGGGAGAATTTGGCATCCCATTGAAGCAAGTGAATTCAAGAGTGCCTTCTAATATGTTTCTCTGCCCCAGTGGCCTTGACATTGAGCATTCAATTTCTTTCTCTGCTACACAGCGCCAAGACATCATAGCAGTACTGCTTGAGTGAGTTTGCTTAATCTTACAATAACTAATGGGGATATATTCACATATGTGTTCATATCTCAAAAGAGTAGGATTTTTTAATCTATTTTGGATAACTTGTGTCAATTTTTATGTTGAATGGGTTTTCAAGTAAACTACCTTGTTATGCAGTTCCTTTCAAAATGCGGAAGGAGAGTGGAAAGTGTTTATAGATACTGATACAGAGCTGTATGGTGAAAATGGGGCATATGCAAACATTGGTTTGGGTATTGCCGACTTCATTTGCCTTCCCCTGCATGCTGATATGTCTGATTGGTATGGTGCAAAAGTTTTGCTTAATGACATGCAGTTGCTTCAAGATACGGATGAATCTCATGCACAGGCAACCTATCCTACATTGTCCATCTTTTTAAGATTATATTGGCCTTTTTTTTGTTTCCACTAAAGGTGTAGTGTCTATAAACTTATTCCAAACAAGCTGTAGCACAATAGTTCTGTAATTTTGAGTATGGTAGGCAAAGTAGGAAACTTAGGTGGTTATCTTTCTTTGAATAATAGTTGGGCAATGTACACATGCAGGTGCACTTGGTTTTGTGGAATGGACTAAACGTACAGTTTAAGCAATCTTGTGGAGTGACTGTTGGAGGGATTAGCAAATGTACTTTCATTCCCACAAAGGCAGAACAAGTGAGTATTTTGTAATTTTGTTGTCTATATGTTCTGCATATTCAGTTTACAGGCTTTTGGTGTGAATGTGAAGGAAGGACTTTTATTTTGGTTTTAATGAATATCCAAATGGGTATGTTACATTTTGGCTTCAATGATGTTCAAGTCGGTGTGGGAAATTTAAGTACCTATTGTGCTTATTCAATTTACAGTTTTTTTTTGGGTAAGTTAAAGGATAAGCACCTTTTGGCATTAATAATATTTAAATGGAAATGTGTGAAAGTAAAAGTGAGTGGTACAAATTCAAATTACAGTTTTTTTTGGGTTTGTATGTGAAAGGTCATCCTTCATTTAGGCTCTAATGTTAATTTCAAGTGGGTAGTTTTAGCGACATTCTTCATTTTGGCATTAATGATATATAAATGGAATTCTGAAATTAAGTGTTCTGCAAATTCAACTCACAATTTTATTGGGTTTGTATGTGAATATTATAGCTTCAACGATAATTTCATCTGGGTAGGTTGGATATAATTCATTTTGCCTCTAATGAATATTCAAGTGAGTGTGAAATATATTTAATACATGACATTTTGGCTTTACTGATATTCATGTGTGGGTCTGTGAAATTACTTTCTACATTTTGGCTTTACTGATATTTATGGGGGTATGTGAAATTACTCTCTACATTTTGGCTTTACTGATATTTTGGTTACAGGATATTATCCAAACATTGGACAATTTAGTATATCAGGAGGCTCAGAGAATGCCCAACTTGTTTCTCCATTACAATGGAGGCAAGATTAGTGCTGAGGAGTTTAATGCAAAGTGCTCAACTTGCATGAGAAGCTTTGGAGTGGTTGGTGTAGCCTCCAAAGATATAGGAGTTCCTATTGCCTGCATCAAGCCTGGAATCTTTCATGGTGTTCACATGGACTATAATCTCAGTAGTGACACCATAAAACACTGCAGGTAAGAAAGTGTTACAGAGGGGTGTGGTCCATAGAAAAAAATTCTCTTTATATACTCTCTATAATGGGATATTTCTCTGTTTATACACTTTATAATGGGCTATTTCTATATATATTCACCATAATGTGATATACAGGGAGAATTTGGAGGAGATTGTTAAGGCTATAGATCAAGTTGATGAAAAGAGCAATCCACGCAAAATTTGCAGGCAGCACTTGGAGTTTCTGAAAGCCAGGCGTATGGAAAGGAAGCTGGGCATCAAGCTTAAACTTAAGCATAAATCGCCCTTCACAGCAGTTAAGAAGAGGAAGACAAACTCATCTTCTTCTGCTTCCAAGGATACCACTTCTGTTATGTATAAAACATATGCTCTCAGAAACAAATATTCACTCAGGCAGAGGGCTGAAAAGATGAAAACTAAGTTGTTTATAGACAACTTTGACACCAGTAGTATTTCAACAGCTTGATTTTTGAATTAAAGTGTTATTATGATCTAACTTCAGATTTTGCTAGGCGTCTGTGGGTTTCCAAGTTTTTGTAGTTAAATGCTTACAAGGTTCATTGTAAATAAATCTAATCAGTGATTGTACTCGGCATTGTTCAATAATAAACAGTGATTACAAATTCGAAAGTTCAGTTTCTCCCAAACTTGAATGTCCATTGAAGTTTTCTCATTTCATAAAAGATATAAATTGTGAGGTTTCCATTTCTTTCTTTCCAAAGAACTAACAATTTGCACATGTCAAACTTGTTGACAATTTGCAGGATGGTAAGCCTTGTACATAAAACTTGTTCCCTCAAATTCATAATCACTAAGAAATGGCATGATATAAACCCTAAATTTTAGTCAACTATATTTACTCTTCAGGATCCTTTCCATGGATGTTTTGGATCATGCGCTGTAGATTGTTTTGGATCAATCTCTATCAATGTTTACCATATCTTTGGATCACTCTCTGATTAAAAAAAGAATGGCTAAAGGGTTTGGATCACTCTGGAACATTTTAATAACTATGATTAGAATGAGGATGAGTAAAGCATATGGAGGACCTGATGTTTGGATCACTTTGAATCACTCTGATTAGATTTTGAAAAAGATCAAAAAATTTGGTAGATACTAAAGATTGTGAAAGATATAGGTATATATTTTTACCATATGTTTTGGATCACTCTGAATCAATTTCAGTCTATGCATAATTCTCTGAAATTTTATGAGAGTCAGAAACAGGTAATATCTATTTTCAGCTTATGCATAATTCTCTAAAGATTTTATCAGAGTCAGAAACAGTAATATCTATGTTATTCTTTTCATATCCATAAAAAATTGATCAGTTAAACTCCCATATCATAATTTAGGATAGAAGACTCACTGAATATTCTTTACCAATTCTATAATGAAAAGCCACCTTTTCTAAAAGTTCCCCCTTTACAATATAAACGATGATGGAAATTATTGCTCCAAAAGTGATCACAGACCCATCTGCAGAAACATTTTAAAAACTCCATTAAAGATCCTAAGAAAAATTCACTCTTGGAAAAAATATCTAATTTTTCTCATCTCAGCATAATAATCGAATTTTTTTTCTCTAAAATCACCATCATAATGAAATGACATATTGTAAAATCTGAAAAAATGTGGCAAAAAAATCCCTTTTCCAAAATATGAATGCAATTGCTGCCAGGGAAGAGGCAGTGCATGAGAACATCAAACACAAAATTTTTTGTGTACATTCATACAACCTGCAAAAAATCCTCTTTTCAACTTGACCTTTTACTCTTTCTGCAAATACAAAAGATCTCCTAACAATTCTGCAAATACAAAAATCTCTTATAGAATGCACACAGTCCCGTGAGAAATCAAATAAAGAAGATGAGCTGCTTTCCCATTGATTGCTCGCATTTTTAGTACCCAATATGAAAAGTACAGATATTTTGACGTCAATAGAGAACAGTTTTGAAGCTAAGAAATTGAAGACGATGCAGTACACAATACGTTGAATCTACAAGTACTTAATTACTACCAGCGTCTATGCAGTACAAATTAACATGCTGAAGTACCATTGTTTTATAAACTATTTTATCATTGTGATGCCATCGCCCTACCAAAGTATAGTAGTTTATCTTATTCTTGTTTCAAGTGTATATTCTAATTATATACTCGTATAATTCAAAGATGATTTTTTTGGAATAATATATACATTTTAGTCAATGTTAATTTTATCTATTGTTTTGTGGAATTAGCATATTTATTTTTTTTAAATTTAATTTTCCTTTTTCAAGAAATATTGTAATACATGTGCATATAATAATAGTATTAATAAAAAGCTAATTAAATTTATTTTGAATTTATTTTACGAAAATATCTCTACGTATATATAATGATAAATATATCCACATATATATATAATGATAAATAATATAATGGCTTATCTCTACATATATATAATGATAAATATAGATCTACATATATATAACGATAAATATAGATCCACATATATATAATGATAAATAACATAATAGCTGCAAAGTAGGGCAGACCGCTCAAGAAAGAGCATTACACAATTGTCATTTTCTAATAACCAAAGTTAAGTGCTAACTAACACCATCTAGCTATTTCCCATTCAACGAAGTTACCACTACTTAAGTATCAAATTTACAAATAGTTCTTTTTCAACTAAGAGCACAACTATGCTCTATAGCATACAAAATGGCTAAAACCTCCATCATTCATCCTTGCCTTTTATAAGTAAAGTTATTGTGTAGATTTTCATTCCAATCTTATATTTTCTCAATTTGTATATTCTTATTCGTAAGTAGTTTTAACTTTGCAAGCATATCTTTGTTGCTCCTACATAGTATCAACGCAAGAACTTTGTTCTCTTTATTTTAAATTTGTAAGAGTCACAAGCATCAAGTTTCAAATTATGCATCCAAGAAAAAATTTGGCATCCCTATTGCCCTTAAGTGGTTGAAAGATGAAGATTGATACATAGCAATTATATCCTTAAAGATAAGGAAATATTTTATGTTTGGAGGGTCATCTATATTGGAGGATGTACGAAAATACATACTATTTATATGGATATATACGAATGTGTGGTTGGTGTACCATCCCTACGTCAACATGTTATTAGCTTGTGTTAAATCTTTGTTGCTTTAACATTGTTAGCCTAACACTCTTGATGATATAGAAAGATAAAGGTGTGATCGTTCAATCACTAATGGAAAATTGACTAATAAACCACTAATCACTAGAAATTTATTTTTCATTGATTAAATTACTAAAGAAATGATAATCAAAAGAAAAAATCAACCCAATCTATCACAATTCTTATAAAATATGTTATTATGTCTTTTATAGCACGAAAAAAAGTATTTAGAGTAATTCGTGATATACTTGCTACACAATTTTCTTTATATTTATTATACATTGTAGCATAATTGAAAGTCTCAATAATATGTATATAGTAGCTAGAAATTTTTTTTAATACCCTTAAAAGCCTATTATATGCATATAACAACATATTGAATGTTGTAGCAACTTTAAGTAAATTAATATTTGATAAAAAAATATCCAACCTAAGAGACCAAAACAATATTTGTCATTTATTTAAATATATCCAACTATTGCTTTTGAGGACATAAGATTGATCAAGTTGACTTCTATTTCTATATCATTTACATTAAGTGAAATACACACCATAAGCTATTATTCATAAACATTTAGTGAAATTCAGAATTGACATCCATTTTTGACAAATTTAGATGCATTTGTCCATGTTTTTTTTTAGTTGTTTTAGTTAGTGATTACCCACTAAAATAGATAGTTTGGCACTAAAAAATCACCTCTACTTCAATAGTGTATTGAAGTTTTCTCATCCTTATATCTTGAGGTTCCTATTTTGATCTTTTTAAAAAATAAATTTTAAGACTGTCATTTTAATACATAATTTTTTAGAGGTAACTATATTTTTTATATTAATAATAGCAAAATAACCATGCTATATGTGTTTCATTAAAATAATATGAATAATAATAATAGAAAAATAATGTTGTTGCCTCTTTAAAACAAATAGCTGGAAGGCAGTTTAACCATCATAAGCATAGCATTAATAACATATTAACAACCAATTCATATCAAAGCTAGTAAAAGAGTCTTAACAACATAACATTATAAACTACTATAAGTCTTAATATTATAAAATTGTAAAATACTAAATGGGTAAGTGCACCAACATGATGTGCAAAAAGGGGATATAAGTGACCACCTTTTTCCTGAAATTAGGTAAACCTGAGCTTCAAAGAGAAATTTGAGGGTCATGCACTCAAAATTAGGAGTTGTGCAAATAATAATAATTGTAGTACTCTAAATCTAGTTTCTAAACTACGAAAGCTTTTTAAAACTGGATAACATTAAGAGGGTCAAACCCGCTGCACATGAAAAATTGATCCTGATTTTTCATAAAAACATAACATAGTGTCTGGCGTGCACTTCACAAAAATATAGTTAGATTTACCCTTTCGTAGAATGATAGGTAAGAGTGAGAACTATCTAAGTTGTATATTTTTTTGTAATTTTCTGTTGAGTATTTTTTTTTATGATATTTTGAAGTGGGCTTAGCATGTTGATCCATATGGTGTGTGCCCTATATGGTGCACACCATACACTTTTTAGGGGACCAAAAAGTGAGGCATATTTTTGGTCCCCCATATTTGTGAACTTACCCAAATATATTTTATATTTTCATGCTCAAGGTATGATTGTTTAGCTTAAGATGTATACTCGGGTTCATAGTAAGACAAAAGTTTCTGCTGCCTCAAAAAACTTTGAGGAGATATTCTTATTAAAGGTAAATAAGAATCTGCTGCTAAACTTTTAGCCAAGTACGATCGTCCAGTTTCCTTAGGCCCTATCAATAAAATTTGATTCGAAAAGGACGGTACTGGGTAGAGTGGGTAAAATTATTATGTAAATTATGTTAAAATTCAATAATGTAAATTATACAAATAAAATTGAGGGAAAGATAATGTTTTAGCAAGGCATGAATGAATAGCTGACTAGTCAAGGGATCCTCCTTCCAAGGATAAACTATCTAAAGACATGAGCTTTAGGATAAAATCTACATAAGAAAATATTTCTATCAAAGATTTCTTTGTCCCCAATATTAAAAAAATAATTATGTTGAGAAGGACAACTATTTGAAGGCCATTGGGGAAAACAAAAGATTTGCAAGATGGAAAATAAATGTATTATTGAGGAAATTAATAATAAAATGGTAGCAGAGGGTTCCTTGGTATAAGTGATACTCTAGAAGGAGGTATTACTAAAACCTAGAAGATAGTTGAATATATATATTAACATAATTTCAAATCTATTCCTTAGTCTAAACCCATCACATTTGAGGGTAACCCTTAGATGAATATTTTATGCATGACTCTCCACTAAAGACTATGTCTAAGAATGATGATGCCTTACATGATAAAGGTCAGAGGAGTATACAAATATTATTTCTCTCATTCTAAGATGAAATAATTTGAGAAACATGTTGATGTTACTAGAGACCATACTTTCGCCCGTTGTATCACAAATTAGAATGAAATCCAACACAACTTGGATGAGATTTAAAGGGTCAATAGTATGGAGGATTCTATTTACGAGATTTTTAACATAATGAATGATATGATACGATGTTCTCTTACTAGGGTGGTGGTTCGATGTAGTAATGACTAGGGGGTCTTATCAAACTGTCTAATCACATAACCAACACAACACCAAGTTCATAGATAAATGAATAAAATCTAAATTTTATTCAATAAAATATCACACACATTACAACATTATCCAAAATGCAATTTACACATTTTCTATCAACCTTTCATTCCTTATCAATGCATCATTCTTCCACCATTGTTCTTGCCTCTAATATCTAACAATTATTTCATACTCTTCACCCTAGCATTCTCTTTCTAATTCCCACTATTTAATCAGTAGTTATATCTCTCCATTTTTCTTTAAAAACTATCAAGATCCTTTTCTTGGTTATAAAAAAACTCCCTCCTATGCCAATAGCACATCTCTTCTCAATCATCTAGCTACACCCTCCACAAAATTGAAAAAAGGATATTTCTTTCTTCTAAGAAACAAAATTCTTTAGCTCCCCTTTCACTATTTCCCTCTAGAACTCTCCATCAACATGTAATGGCTTTCCATATAGACTATTTATGTTGAAATTTAAAATATAATCAAGAATGAATAATTAGGGAAATAGAATTGGTTCTTATTCCATGAAGTTTCCCAATAAAAAGATGTCTTGTCTTCTTTAATTTATTTCAATCTATACAATAAATCCTTGTCATTAGCTCCCTTTTTGGCTCCATTTTTTCCTTCCACATACTGTTTTAATGTATTTCTCATCCATTTTTTCAAAATATAGGCATTATTCATTGGGCCAACACTAGTGATGGCATGCTTTGTGTCTAGCAGAAGAATCTGAAACCATTTTGGGTGCTATACATTACCTGTATTTGTGTTGATTTGAGCGCATCCATTGACACCTAAATTGAATTTTATTGAACGAGTAGGCGCACAATTAGGTGCTATGTTAAAGTATCCATTTATTGGTCTGTCATATTTTATTTTCCTGGATATTCTGTTGATTTAATGTTGAAATATTTTGGTCATTTTTTCATGCTCTTATGTCCTAGCCTAACACTTTATTGTTTATTTTGAACGTGCTTTAATCTGTGCTTAAATTTTTTATTGCACCCTCGTGGAGGTTAAGATAGATGACAACTAGGGGTTGCTAGGCTGCATGATGACCTCTGGGCAGTTTGTCGCATCCTCGCAACTTGTTTAAGAATTTAATACCTTTAGCCTGCAGGGAAGCGACAATGGGCCACATGTCAATAATTGAAGGTCCTCATGGAATTTTTTTAAGGGTGTCAGTTGAAACTGCAACCCCACGAGTGGATGTTTGTGATGACTGTAGTGGTTTTTTGCATCCTCACAATAGTTAGTGGGGGAAATGTTTAAGGGTCACGAGCTTGCAAGGAAGAATAAGACACCATGGTGGTCCCTTGTCGCTGCCTCATGACTTATTATGTGGGACCCAGATTTGTAATGCGAGGATGTTACATGTGGCACTTGATGAGTTTTCTTCACCACGTCACCACAAGGTTAACAAATTGGTATGGTTCCACGTCGCGGTTGAGCGAAGTACTGACACCTCTTAAGGACCTATGGCCTCGCGTCCTCACATGCCTAAATTATAGTTAAGGAAAATGGTTGCAAGCCTCGTGACACTTTATGTGGGTTAATCAAGACTATTTTATAATGTATTAAAGAAAGAAGTGGTGGTGGGAGAATTTGAGAAGAGACATCATGACTAATGGAATGTTGCAATTTCTGAACTAAAAATCATTCCCTTATTGCTCAACCTTTTGAGTGTCGTGTTTAACATGCTATAACCAAGGGAAAAAGCCAAAATGACATGTCTTGCAAGTGTTGGATAGGTGCAAATCTTAGGATAGTTGTTTCCTCTTTTTTGCAATTTGAAAGTGTGAGTCATAGCTTAAATACAGGAAAGGTTAAATGCAAAATGAGTTATGTGTGTTGTCTAAATTTGACTTCTGGCATTTTCTACCTCAATAACCACTCATGGGTGAAAATGGCATGGCTTTGAAGCCTAGTTGGCTCATAGGCCTCGCAATAATAAGCACTCCATGGCCTCCTTTGGATTCACTCAAGGACACAAATAGAGGTAACAACCTTCATTCGGAGAATATCTTCTATGATCGGCTAGTTGCAGTTGGTAATAAAATATAAAAGGAATACTTTGGCCTGCAACTTGTTGCATTACTTGTGTCTATAAAAGGAATACCAAGGACAATCTTAGGGGTTCTGAAATTTTTTTGTATAGGGACAAGTAGAATAGTTTATGTAATAGGTCTTTTTGTAGAAATAGGAATGAAAAAGTCTTGTATTAAATGAAATGTATGAATACTCCTGAAGATATTAATTGAAAATATCATTTGAAGATTGTCCCCTACTTTTTTTTTTCTTTCTGTTACATAAGTTTGTTTATTCAGAATAGCCAAATTTATCTTCATGATAATTTCATGAATCTATAATGTGTTTACCAATTTTCTTCAAGGAGAGATTAAATCCTTTTAGATTCATTATAGTGATTTGGGAAAAATAGTGGTGGTTTCATGAGTGTGATTTGAGGTGATAAATGTGACAAGTTTATGTATGGTATAAATTTATGATGATAATATTGGTTATGTGGGATTACATATATGTTAGGCATATTTAGTAATCTTAATCTTGTGTCTTTGTGAGAAGTTAAACATAAAGTTGGATGTGTCTTATAGTTTTTTGACTCTGTTTCCCTAAAGGTTAAGCACTGATCTAAGTCATGTTAGAATACTATTTAGAGAGCGCAATAACCCATAAATATGAAATCATTTTACTTTGTGTTGTTAATTTCATGGTAAATTATTTTCATTCTCAGTAAGAAACTGGAACCTATGGTGAGAACTTTGTTATATGACTGTTCCTGCAACCATTGGAACTATGTTCTTTGACTATTCCTATGGCCATTGGAACTATGTTCTTTGACTATTCCTACAACCAAGGAAAAACAAAGCAACTTCCTATTTATTTTATAAGAACTACATTTTTGTTATCTATTTCAGTCTTGTTTAGTTTTTTATTCATGTTTAGTACTCATGCTATTATAACATAATAAATATTGCTTAACATAGGAGATGTTACATTTAAGAATGTTTAGGGTATGAAATAGATGTATTTGAAATGTAGGGGGTAAATAAGGCATTCTCCTTTTATCCTTAAATACACAAATGAAGGATCCAAATTGATTAACCCCAAAGGAAGGATCAATGCATAAATGAATCAAACATTTGGAAATCATAGCAAAGAGGAAGATCTTAAATACTCGTTTATAGGAAAGAATGTGTGATAGGTTTAGAAAGATTAAGAACTTTAACTAAAATGAATATGAGGAAAGTACTAACCTTAAAATGTTACAGATTTGAAGAATTCTATTTTTAGGGGTCTGCACTCAGTTTCTAAAAAATCTGAGACCGAATCTAGAATAGAAACACAAAAATGAACAAAACCCAAAAATGTTTTTTCATTTTGACACAGTTCCAATTTTGACCCTCAAGTCAATGTCACCATTGACTCAGAATTTATGATTCCAACCTAGGGAAGAATCGACCTAAAAGGTCTCCGACGGGAAATCTGTTTCTGGATCTCGAAAGTCTGCCAGAAAGGGTATCCAAATTTGCACTCCGATCTGTTGTTCCAAACCTGTATCTGCAAGAAAAATGGATTGTTTGTTGGGGGAAGGGGTTTGCCTTGGTGATCAACCCCCAGTTTTGGAATTAACCTCAAAGTATAATTGAAATTGCATAAGTAAAACAAAGTAAATGAACAAATTCACCTTGCTTGTAGAAACCCTTATGGTGGATTTGAATCTGTGGATCCACAAGTATGTATGCACCAAAAAGGATGTAGAATGTAGAATGTAGGATGTCTCAAATCAATTTCTTGTAGATCTTCAACACCAATCTTGAATGGGTCTTTGAATAGGAAGAGGCTTGGAGGAATGTTGATGGAGAAATTTTCAACAAGAGAGCTCCATGGAGCTTGAATCCTTCAATGGTCACCAATGGATCTCCTTGATGAAATGAGTGCTTGAGAAGTGATTGAATGCTTGAGAATGGATGAATGATTCAATGGCTACTTGGCTTGCTTCAAATCTTGCTTCTTCACCTTTGAATTTCACTCTTGAAGTCTTGAGCTCTTTTGATTATGCTTGATGATGGTTAGAGAAAATGAGAGGAGAAAGCTTCCTTATATATGAAACTAGGGCACAATCTTCTAGAGAGGCCTACATAGGAGAATTAAATTCTAATTAGACCTATACCCCTAGAAGAGGACCTATATTAAATATAATTTAAGATTTGTTGTTTCGAAGACCGAAACAACCGACCCGGAAGCGGGAAATAACTCTTTCCAAAGCCCGGAATCCGGAAACCATGGAAATATGGAATTTGAACCCTAGGTTAGAAAAAGGTTGATTTTGACCTAGGTCAAGGTCAAGGTCAACCTTGACCCAAAAATGTCGACCTTGACCCTGAGGTCAAAGTCCCACTTTTACAGTCTTGACTGTCAAAAATAAGCTGGAAAAAGTGGAAATGGGGCAGAACAGGGGGAAAAAGCCAGATCCAAGTAAGGGACCCATTCAAGGTGCTTGACATGACCCCAAACCACTTACTTGGAAGGCTAAACTAGTCTACAATGGAAGTGCTTCTATTTTTTGACTATATATTTAGCCCCCACTTTAGCAAGAGTATGGACTCGAAGCAAACTCTTGGCAAAGGAGATCATAAAGAACAAATAATCTTATTGAAATCAAAAGGGACAAAGGAATCCTCAAGCCCCCAAGGGACTTAAGTCTTTATCAACCCTAAGATCATGATAAGAGAGACATCACCAGTTAAGG
>MU227873.1:74901-106709 GCA_018584345.1 Thuja plicata | reverse complement strand
ATGATAAGAGAGACATCACCAGTTAAGGAGAAAAAGAGAGAGGGTGTGATTACCTTACCCAATGAGAACTTATGTCCCATTGTGAACCACACAAGGAAATAGTGCAACTGGAAAGATGGAGTTGAACTGCCTTGTGAATGTGGCTACTCACTAGTCAACCCATTAGGGAGATCCATTCTTAAGGACACTTTCTGACCTTAAGGGTTCAAAACATTGTAAATGGAAACTGGAGGGATCAAGAGATACATATAAATTTAAACTGGAGGGATCAAGAGATCCTATAAAGTAAATATCCATGCTTTAAGGATTAGTCTTTAATCCATAAAGGGAAAAGGTTTTAAGTTTTTGAAAATATATTGAAAGTGTGTGTGGGCACAAAGTGAGTAGAGTGTATGCCCCATTTTAAAGTCATTGCTAAGAATTTAACAGGAGCAAGGGATTTGATGGAAACATAAACAACTCTACTGATTACGTTTCCACTAATAGATGCCCTCAAACGAAGACAAATCAAGGGAAATACCATATAAACATACAAAGAACATAGAAGGGATCTACCTACTGTGGGGTCAGTATGATCATAAGATAACATGTATATATAGATATGATATTATTGCAAATGAATTGACATCATTCCCCAAATAAAGTAGAACTACAATCACAATGGAGGAAAGAAAACTCAAGAGTTACGAAGAAGATTCTTTTCGGACCACAACATGGAGACCAAAAAGAATCAGTGCTACCATGTCGCAGATCCAAGCAAACTACATAAGGAAAACATTTACGAACAATAGCACAAGTACAATATAACATGAAAATAACATATAGAAGAGTAAAGATATATATAGAGGAATCATACAACAAGTTTGATTCCTTTATCACCTTGCACCAACAAAGTAACAAGGGTCATATAAAAGAGTCTAACAAACATTTAGCAAACACATTACGGGAGAAGCACAGTACAACATGCAAACACAAAAAAGGGATACCATGAAGGATAAGATAATCAAGCGCATCGCCTACTCTCCCCATCTCGGTTTATGTCATTTAGGGAAGGTGGGAAACTCACAAGAGGGACTATATCCAATACAGTAGGAATAATATTAGTCAGTTCCAAACAAGGATCCTCTTGAGAATTGTGTTGCTCGATACTAGGTGTAATTACCAATTGAGTTGAAAGCATATGAGGTAAGTCAATATCAAGATCAATGGTCTCATATACATCACTAGGATCAATATGATCATCAAGAGTATCCTCCTCATCAAGATTAATTAGCACAGAATCTAAGATGCGAATAGGATCATCATAATCATTCATCTTAACATCATTATGAACATTACCTTCTTCCAAAACATCAGGCATAGGTTGATCAAAAGAAGGTAAAGAATTTTGAAGAACAAAAGCACGAGCCCTAGAATTAGCTCTACACTTCTTACAACGTTCATTAGTAGGTTTGTTACATTTTTCTTTGTTTGACACATGTTGAGAACTAGGAGGAATAACAACTAGTTCCTTCATAGGTTTTGTAGAAGGATTGGTAGGATTCGCAGTAGGCTGAGAAACGACACTGGGAAGTTGGGTAATAGAGATAGCAGTAATGGATAAAGGAGGTATAGAAGGAGTGGGCAAAAGACCACGGTTAAGATCTATCTGAGGCATGCTTAACTCGACTATCTTGCAATATTTATAGGCTTGATATGAACGAAAAAGGTTGTCAGGGTGAGGAAGACATGAATTAGGTAATGAATTCCAAAATAAATCAAGAGTATCACAATCTCTAGGCCTAGAAGGTTGATACAAACTATGATTAATCATTTTTACTTCTCCATTATGAATGAACTTAAGACATTTATGAATAGGAGAAGCAATAGCATGCATAGCAGTTATCCAAGGAAAACCAAATTTGACTTGAAATTGATCAGAAGTAGGAATGACAATACAGGTAGTATCTACAATTTTACCACAAAGTTCAATAGGCAAGTTAATAGAACCAAGTGCAGGATAGAGAAAACCATTACAAGTTTGGATCCATATATTAGATGTATCATAACAATCACGTTGTAGGTTTTTCATAAAAAGGTTTTCCTCAGTTTTAATTTTTATGAAAGATGTAGGATCAACAAGAAAACCTTGCGTAGGTATCTTAGCAATCCTAGCATAAATATAAAGGGGACCATTAGGAGCCTTAATAGTCTCAGAATCATCAAAGGTAATTGAAAGTTCCTGAGGTCACTTATCCTTAGTTTGTTTCTGAGGTTTAGGTGGAACTTGAAGTTGAGGTGGAGGAAAAGGATCTTGAATAGTAGTTTGAGGTGAAATAACGCACTCCACATTATTAACAATATGATTAAGATCATCTATCTTTGAATCATAAACAATATTCACAGAAGATGGTTGAGCGATAGTATTAGTATCATGTGTAGGTAAAGGATTCGTATAGATTTGAAGGTTTTGATTAGGAGGAGAGACAAATTTATTCCCATTACCATAAAAATTATCAATAGATAAAGCATTAGAATCGATTAAATCTTGAACTTTATGCTTTAGAGAATAACATTTTTCAGTATCCTGGCCATTCTGGCGATGGTATTGGCAAAAAGCTTTAGAATCAAAGGATTTTGATGCTATCATGATAGGGAGAAGAGGTTGAATAGGAGGAAAGGTAATCATATTAGCACTTAACAACCTACTCATAATAGAATGTAAAGATCCATAGAGAGGAGTAAACATACGATTCATATGGAAAGCAGTGGATGTAGAAGTGGCATTGTGGGATGCAACAACAACTTGATTAGCTACCACATTCATCTGTTTATTAATCTTGATATAGTTGTTAGCCTTCTGAAACTTATTAGGATTAGGAGCAGTGTCACTATTATCAACTGGAATAGGATCCATTCGAGTGTTGCTATCAAATTGACTCACTTGTAATTGATAATGAGGAAGTGTTGCACAAAGTTGTTGAAAAGAGGTAAATTCAGTAAGCATAATCTTATCTCTAATATCCTTTTGCAAATTTTAAATAAACATATGTTGAATATCAATATTTGGAACAAGATAAGAAATTTGAGCATACAAATGCTTAAATCTACCAATAAAATTAGTCAATTTTTCCTTGATGTTTTGTTTACAATGCATTAAATTAGTTAAGGATACTTGCGGACCAATGCTATTTTGAAATTGTTGGATAAAGGTATTAACAAGTTTAGGAAAAGAATCAATAGAATAAGGAGGTAAAGAACAATACAATTGAAAGTCCTTATCACAAAAATTCCTAGCAAATAACTTAGCTAAAATCCTATAGTCATGAGCATAATCACTACAAAGGATTTGAAATGTTTTAACATGAGTAACGAGATCTCCTTTACCATTGTAATTCTCAAGACAAGGCATATTGGATTGCTGAGGGATAGTAGCATGAATAATTTCTAAGGATAAAGGACTACCCATGTCACGTGTAGGAATGCTAAACTTGGATTGGGTTAATGATGCAAGTTGTTTTTGTAAAGATGACATAATTTGAGCCAAACTAATAATTGTGGAATCATTAGAGGAAATAGGTGGCATAGAAATATTAGGAACACTAGGAAAAGTGTAGGAAGTGGTAGGAATGGAGGACACAACATGTGGAACACTTGGAACCACAGTTGGAAGGGGATTGGAATAAGTAAAAGGCACACTATGATATGAAGGTTGTGAGGTAGGTAGAGATATCGGTGGAACACTCACAAGAATAGATGAAATTGGAAGAGATGTAGTCATCAACGGAGGAGTATAAGTAGAAATACTAGGTAAAGGAATAGAAGAAGGTCCCTCACTAGTGACAGGAGGAGTGAATCCTAAATCTTGAGCCTCTTGAGCTAAAGTTTTAACATTCAAATGCACAATATGAGTGATACCACGCAATAGATTAATACCTCGATCACTATCATGAAGGAATTTCTTAAGAGACTATATAGCTTGGATGGAATATTGATTATGGTTTTCTTGAATAAGCCAATTTTCCATTTTATCAAGTTCTGTTGAAAGTTTTTGCACTTGTTTAGGAGGAACTCTTAAAGCATCATCCTCATCATGAGATGAGTGAGAAGAGTTATTCTCCATAGAAGGATTGGAATCATGAGTGGTCAAATTGTCATCCCGGATCCTAAGGAAAGGAGGGGAAGACTCAAGATCAAAGGAACCCATAAGTCTACGACTTCTTCTAACCAGGATACTATAAGTAGGACTAGAAGTGGTAAAGCTCATACACCAATGCAATGCAAATGAACTAATTTAGGAAACACAAGATTTTGATTTTTTATTTTTGAAATTTAAAAGAAATAACATAAAATAAAGCTAATCTAATATGCATGCAAGATCTAACATAAAAGATGTAAATCTAACACCAAAAAGAAAGAGTTTTCTATCGCGGGTTCACCAAAATGTAACATATAAAATATTGCTTAACATAGGAGATGTTACATTTAAGAATGTTTAGGGTATGAAATAGATGTATTTGAAATTTAGGGGGTAGATAAGGTGTTCTCCTTTTATCATTAAATACACAAATGAAGGATCCAAATTGATTAACCCTAAAGGAAGGATCAATGCATAAATGAATCAAACATTTGGAAATAAGAGCAAAGATGAAGATCTTAAATACTTGTTTATAGGAAATAACGTGTGATAGGTTTAGAAAGATTAAGAACTTTAATTGAAATGAATATGAGGAAAGTACTAACGTTGAAATGTTACAGATTGGAGAATGCTATTTTTGGGAGTCTGCACTCAGTTTCAGGAAAATCTGAGACCAGATCCGAAATAGAAATGCAGAAATGAACAAAACCCAGAAATCTTTTTCTGTTCTGACATAGTTCTGATTTTGACCCTCAAGTCAATGTCACCAATTGACCTAGAATTTCCGATTCTGACCTAGGGAAGAATCAACCTAAAAATTCTCCGACAGGAAATTTGTTTCTGGATCCCAAAAGTTTGTCAAAAAGGGTATTTGAATCTGTACTCTAATATGCTTTTTTGAACCTGTACCTATAAGAAAAATGGATTGTTTGTTGGGGGGGGAGGGGTTTTCCTTGGTCAAACCCCAAATTTGGAATTAAACTCAAAGTATAATTGAAATTGCATAAGTAAAACAAAGTAAATGAACAAATTCACCTTGCTTGTAGAAGCCCTTGTGGCAGATTCGAATCCATGGATCCACAAGTATGTATGCACCAAAAAGGATGTAGAATGTAGAATGTAGAATGTAGTTTGTCTCAAATCAATTGCTTTTAGATATTCAACACCAATCTTTAATGTGTCTTTATATAGGAAGAGGCTTGAAGGAATGTGGATGGAGAAATTTTCAACAAGAGGGCTCCATGGAGCTTGAATCCTTCAATGGCCACCAATGGATCTCCTTGATGAAATGAGTGCTTGAGAAGTGCTTGAATGCTTGAGAATGGATGAATGCTTCAATGGATACTTGGCTTGCTTCAAATATTTCTTCTTTACCTTTGAATTTCACTCTTCAAGTCTTGAGCTCTTTTGATTATGCTTGATGATGGTTAGAGAAAATGAGAGGAGAAAGCTTCCTTATATATGAAACTAGGGCACAATCTTCTAAAGAGGCCTACATAGAAGAATTAAATTCCAATTAGACCTATAACCCTAGAAGAGGACCTATATTAAATATAATTTAATATTTTTTGTTCCGAAGACCGAAATAGACAACCCGGAAGCGGGAATTAACTCTTCTAAAGCCTGACATTCGGAAACCATAGAAATATGGAATTTGAACCCTAGGTCAAAAAAAGGTTGATTCTGACCTAGGTCAAGGTTGAGGTCAAACTTGAACCAAAAAGGTTGACCTTGACCCTGAGGTCAAAGTCCCAGTTTTGCAGTTTGGAGTGTCAGAAATAAGCTAGAAAAAGTGGAAATGGGGCAGAACAAGGGGAAAAAGATAGATCCAAGTCAGGGACCCATTGAAGGTGCTTAACATGACCCCAAACCACTTACTCGAAAGGCTAAACTAGTCTACAGTGGAAGTTCTTCCATTTTCTGACTATACAACTATTTCTTTTCAAGCATTTCCTTCAGTAATATTTCCTTTCGATCTCTATGTTAGTATGACTACTAGTGAGTCTTAGTGCACATACAATGCTGATCCGTTTCGTGTTCACATCCCTTGGTTGATAAAGAAATGAGCCTTCATGATGAGTAAGATAACTACTTAGGCTAGGGTGCCATGGAAGAGGGCTTTCTTCAAGGAAGAGATTAAATCCTGTTAGATGCATTATGGTGATTCGAGGAAAACAATAGTGATTTCATGAGTATAATATGAGGTGATAAAATAGAATGTTTATGTTAGGCATGACCTCTTAAAATATTTCTATATATATAGCTCTACATGTAATGTTGAAATAATATTATATAGAAAATACAATACTAGTGCTTCTTCTAATATTTTGAGGTAGTGGATCTATTGGGACTGAACTTTTTATGCCTATTGAAGTGTTTAGATAGGCTCAAATATGTGGTTTGAACATCATTATAAAATGAGGTGACCTGTTGAAGTTAGTGATAACTATCAAAATTCCCTTATTTTCCTTTTCATAGTAATATCTGACCGGCTAGTGGTGGTAGGTAACAAAATATATGGGATATGGCATGTAGCTTGTTGCTATATTCCTTGTGTCTATAAAAAGAATACCAAGGCCAATCTTATGGGTTTTGAAAATTCTTTCTACATGGACAAGTTGTATAGTTTATGTAATAGGTCTTTTTGCAGATATAGAAATGACAGAGTCTTGTATTAATTGAAATGTATGAATACTTCTAAAGAAATTAATTGAAAAATCATTTACAGATTGAATTAAGGATTTATGATTTCTCTATTGCTCTGTGTTAGCAATTGTTTGAGTAATGCTAGAAATCTCTAAAGTAGAGATTTAAATATTTCTTAAATCACTTATATGAATCTATTAATTATGTATGATTGTTATAGAGAATATTATTTCATTGTTATAGTTTATTAGTAGAGCGTATTAAATTAGGGAAAAGATTAAATTCATGTTTATGTGTCACAGCAGTTCAAAGAAATAGAAATGATTCTACAAGAATGCTGCATGGTTAGATGTAGTTGAATGTTTGTGTAAGGCACTAACATTTATAAGCGTATGCATAATTAATGTTGGGTTCATATGATATTTTACTCTGGTACCATGGATATGTGTCACTGGTCCTTACTGTTCAGGCTTTCAGTGAGTAAAAACTTATAAAAACTAAGTCATTTTCTACCTATGAATTTAAAAAACATAGTTAAGCCCCACCTCTCAATTGTATTCATTAGAGTATTTTGAATAGAGCCAACTTCTATTCTGGTGCTGACTTGTTTACTCAGTTGAAGATCTTGAAGTGTTATGTTTCAAGGGTTAACGTTCATTGGTTGACTAACCCCCTTTTTTAAAGTTTAAATTGTCCAGTGGTCAATTATTTCATTTTTTATATCTTGTGGACATGTGTTTCCTAAGTCCATGTGCCTAAGCGTTTCCCCCTGCATAAGAACTTAACCCATTTATAAATGCACGTGCATAATGTTGGAAACACTGAGAGGGGGGGGGTGAATTAGTGTTTAGCTTATTATTCAAATTCAACAACTTAAACATAAATCAAATATACATCCAATGAAGCTTAACACAATAACACATAACACTTGATATGATTACGGGGAAACCTTGATTAGAGGAAAACCCCAGTGGGAATTAGTACCCACAAATAATGTACTAGTATAATGAACCTGTTAAAGTTCCTTTTCCCTGTTAGAAGCAGTCTTTACAATATGAGTACAATGACCTAGTTAAGGGTCTGACCCTGTTAGGAGTCTTTTACAATTAACCTTGTTAGGGGTGAGGACTCACTGTCCAAGAGGTCACTGCTCAAAGAGAAAGATGGCTACAACCTCCTGAGAATAGATATGCACTATATCCAAAAATGAACTGCTGTATGTGACACAAATGTCTGATCAGTTCCAGTTACGCGCTTATGCTCTTAACTTCTTTAAGGGCTCTCTTTCATATTGATGTCTTCATACTGCTCTGCTATTCTTCTTCTCTGACTTATTTGACCACACTTCAAATGTATCTTTGCATTACATATTTATATCTTTACACCTGAATAGACGCGACTACAAACAAGACCTTAGTCAGCCCAAAAACATAATACAGAATGCTTCCAAAAAAATTGGCTTAAGTGTGTTTAAAAAAATTCTTAATGCATGATTACAAACTTAATACAATAGGCACTTAGCCTTTACATAACAAAAGATTACACACTAATCAAAATGATGAAGTTGGCTTCATACTCTGTATTCTGGACTGCTGGTGAATTGTTCTTTCTGTAACTTGTCCGTACTGACATTTCGTACCATGCGTGTATCGGGTAAGAATAATAAAATACCATAGAGCTTAAGTCTGAATGCACATAACCTGAGATGATCGTACGCACGTGCACTAATGCCCTAATCGACTGAAAGTCACTGTTCTATTTTGTCTTCTACACTTAGTCAATTTTCACTTCATAGTTAACTATCAAAAACTTAATATGACTTTTTTTCCATAATGAAAACACAAAATAAGCCATATACTCCCTGGGAGTCAACTTGCCAACAATCTCTCCCTTTGTCATTAATGGCAACAAAGGAATGTGGCCAAGTTACTCAAAATTGACTAACACAAAAACTGTATATCATTATACTTCATAATATATACTACTCCCCATTATACACATAATCCTTGTATATTACTCCCCCTTTGACATTAATGGCAAAGGTGTCAAAATTGTAAGTCTCTAGATACTTACTCCATATATACATCTGGATATACAACCTAAAGATTCTTTATTTCTTGCTGCCAGAACGCCTTCACTGCATCAACTGTCTGGAGATGGGCGCATAGAGCATAGGTGAGCTTCTCCATTTTTATCAGGTCTATGCAGGGACCTTGATCATATGTGACAATAGTGGCATCAATCTGTTTGATGTTCTCATCCAGAACTACTAAGGAGGGTGCAAGTGCATTTCTCAACTGAGTCTGCTGGGTCCTTATCTTGTTGATCTCCATTTTGGCTTTTTCTATCTTGTCAAGCTGACCTTGATAGATACTATTGCAGATGTTCATGTCTTGCGTGGAGGTCTCGACTGATTTCCTAACACTGTCAACCAAAATGTCTTCATCTTCTATTTTCTTGATATGTTCAAAGGTGAATTTCACCCTATCCATGCAGTTGGCTATTACATTTCTACCATTAGCTGCCAAATCTTTCAACATAGACTGACCAATCTTCAATGATTTTAAGTCTAAGGAAAAATTCTTTTCTAGTTTATTCAACCTTTCCTTTTTGTACTTATCTTTTACAATTCTAGTAGCTGAGTCTACTAAGCTTGTAAAGTGTGCTTTGAAGCTTGTTAGTATACTGTCTACATCATCCACAGACTGAATTGTTTGCTACTTTCATGTCTGCAGGTACTAGGTCACTCAAAATGTTTACTGATTCTAAGAAGAGACGATTCCTCATAACCTATTTTTCTTTGGCCTTTTCCATGGCTAGGACACTGATCTTGATTAGGTCTTCTTCTCCCTAAGCATCCAAACTTGCTGAGTTAGGAGTTAAACTTGATAACAATGAAGTAGATGGTTGAATGGATGGTGTGAATATGGTATTCTGACTAGTTTCCATGTACTCACTTTTAACTGGGATCTCCATGACTGGTGTCTCATTGTTTTGATTATCTTCCTCTTTGTTCAAATTTGTTGAATCTATAGAGGGAACTTTATCTTGTTGCAAAGATGTATCATCAGTGCATGCCTTCTCTGTCCCTTCCAAGTTCACAAATGCTTTTCCAAATTTATCCATATCATTATCAGAGGCGGTCATAGATATCGTGATATCATCAATCACTATAGTATCCCCTGAATCTTTTGTTGTATCAGAGGCTATTGAGACTGAGGGCGCTAAAACCTGTGGACCTGTCTTAGGTGCATTCTAAATTACTAGTTCCACAACCTGTTTAGGAGGAACTGGGGTTGCCTTAGCTATAGGCATCATTGATGGATACATATGTCTATCCAGAAATACCCACTCAAATTCTTTCTGAGTCTCTTCACCGACTAGATCATACTCCTTATTCATGATATGGAGAACCCTTGTTTTAGTTCTTAGGTGCGGCTTTACTAAGTCCAACAGAATGAATTTCTCATCATGCGAGCACACTGGGAGAAGACCATCCAATGTTTCTTCTCTTATCCTCATATCCTCTTCAATTGCTTTCCTCTTTAACATATCAAGTATGTTCCATACCTTGTCTGGTATGACGGTCTTGAGTTTTAACACAATCCTTTTAAACTTAATCATATGAGAGATGATCATAGAATGAATCTTTGATTTGTCTATCTCTTGATATTTGTCATATACATTCTTGAGAGACTCTAGTCTTCCTTCATTGATAATTCTATTCCTTAAGACATTAAGACTGGGTCTGAAACCTACCTTAGGAGGAGCTTGTGTGTTCTTTACCTTACTTCTTGTAGTTCTTGAGGATGGATGATTAGTGGGTGCTTCCTTCCTTCCTCTAGACTTCTTACTAGGTACCGATGGTGGAGATGCATCTAGATCAATGGTGGTTGATGGCGTAGATGTATCTTCATTTGATTTAGTCTTCTTCTTCTTGGGAATATCATTAGTCTTTTCTATTTTTACTCCTGTGGGAATCTTCTCAAGTTCTTTGGCTATCTTAGCTTCTCTAGCTTTTTCAAGATCTTCTTGTGTAACACCATGAACTTTTAGGATATTTGAGGTAATCCTAGATGCCTTCCTTTTGTTCTTAGAAATATATAAGACATAATCAACTTGATTGGTCTTTTCTCTGTAAGTGCCCCATCTAGGTTCATTGGGATCTTTGGGCGCAGATAGGAGAACTTGTGCATAACCTTCCAAAACATATTCTTCGACTTCATAACCAAGAGGGTGAATCCATTTTTTCCTAGGCTCAACTGCCTCCATGTAGGTACAGTCAGTCTCCACCATGAAGCATATGGTGTCTTTATACTTCTCAACTATTTTCTCAGGTATCCTGAACCTCTTCTGCATCTTGATTCTAAATGTCTTGATGTCCATGTCCATAGAATCCTTCACACTACTCTCTGATGTGGCTTTTAGTGAAATTGGTGACATAGTGGGTTTGCTTCTGTCTAGTTAGAGATTTTCAACCTTTCCTACTATGTGGAAGTAAAGATATATGATCAGTGAACCAAACTTGAATATCTTTCTCTTGTCATACTTGATAGCTCATATGTTGTCAATCAATTGAGCATGCAATATCTAACATAGGTTGTATTGAGTATTGTCTTTCACCATTTTTATTGCTGCTAAGACAGTGGTTGCAGATACACTGTTTAGTCTGCTTGCGTGCTGGAATTTATAACCTAGTATCATGGTAACTAGCTTTATGTCATCTTCCTTGATGGGATCAACTGTCATACCGTGCCTATCACTCCTAGATAAGCATGCTTTCTCAACTTGTTTCTTAACATATTTACCAGTAGGAAGAACTAGTCCAGTCTTGGGTAGTCTAGTCATCTCATGAATTAGATCAACGGTGATGTAGACAGGAACCTCACCTATCCAGTACAGATCATCATGTATCCTGCTCAGTAATATCTTCACCCATTCTGGCTCATAGAACTCGTGCACATTGGAATACTCAAAGATAGGGTTATCAGTGAGATGCACAAATTTATCCTTGAATGTATAATCTTGTTTCATCATAGAACCCATGAGAGATGCAATGTTTTTATCTCCAACTATTTCCTTCTTGCAATAAACATATGTGCGGATGTCTTCTACATGTACGACTCTGAGCGGAGTCCTAGAGAATGCTGCTTCGAGATCATCCAGTGTGGACTTGAATGGATGCTTCTTAAAAACAAATCTCTTCCTCTCAGTAATGTCGAATACAACAGGGGTTTCCATACTTACTTGCAACTTGGTTAAGTAGGGTTTCATGACGATTATGAAATGATGCAACTGCTAGGGTTTCGTTCCAAACATAATCCATTCACAAACCAACTAATCCTTCAAGCTATAGTGCTTTGATGCTTGATGCCTATCTGATTTCTGAATGCTCCAATCTCAAATGCAAAGTGAGGTCTTTAAGATCTTTTGCCAACTTATATAAAGATCAATTGCATTTAATGCTTGTTGCCGTAAAGCGGTTTATAGAGAGAATTTCAAACTTTGTTCTGAATGAAGTTAAGGTTATGCATGAATGTATACCACCTTAATTCATGATTACATGCATGAATCCATAGGCGCATACTCAGAGGTGAGTATACCAACCACGCAGGGGTTCAGAGCTAGAATAGTTCCCCCTAAGACCATGAGGGTCAACTATTCAAAAGTAGAAGGTGCATCCACTGAGGATGCATCTGCTACCTTGTTCTCTTCAATGTCCTTCTTTACTTCAACCCATATTTTATCTGAGTTAGCTTTATCTTCCACAAACTTGACTTCTCCTAATTCTTCAAACAAAGACTTCTTGGGATTCTCTTGTCCTTTTGTTTTTGATCGACAAAAACTTGAAATATGTCAAGCTTTTCCACACGAGTGACAGATGATAGGAGGTCTGGTGTTATTATTCATCATGCTACATTTCTTAGCTATGTGTCCATTGTAGTTACATATCAGACATGTAATGTTCTGCAAGTTTCTTTGAGGTTGATTTCTCTGATTGAATTGAGTTTGATTCCTTTGGTTCAATTGTGGCTGATTTCTTTGATTTGTTCTGCAATGAATAGCCCTATGACTAAACTTGTTACAAGAGTAACAGTAACCATTGAAAGGTCTTAAATTCTTACAATCTCTTTCCAAGTTTCCATGCTTGTTATAGGTATAGCAAGTATGGTTGACTGCCTTGTGTTTATCTTCTGCTTTAGTCTCTTCATGATTTTCAGTTTTCTTTTGTTCGGAAGATTCCATTAGAGCTTTCTTTCTTTCTTTATTGTGATGAGTTGATCTCAATTTGAGCCAAACTATATCCCATACCAGTGGTGTCACCTTTTAGCTTTTGTGCATAGAGTTGTGGTTGAATTAGATCAGATCTTGTGTGTAGTTTATCAATCTTGTCTTTTTCTCCTGATAATTCAAATTCAATTTTGTTCTTGATATTTTCCAATTCCAAGATTTTCATATTGGCTTGCATGAGTTCTTCATCCAAATGCTTGTTTTCTTTGTTATTCTCTTCAATAGCTGTTAAGCTATCAGTTAACTAATCATTCAATTCTTCTATCTTATCTTTTAGAGACATGTTCTCTTCATTTAGTTTCAAATCACTGGTGGAGCAATCCTTTAGTTTTTTCCTTAGTTTCTTGATAAACATTTGTGAGCCATCAAATTTTAGTTTGAGTTCTTCATTTTCTTTCTCAGATCTATCTAGATCTTCAAGGGCTACTTCAAGATTCTTTTTTAGATGTTTGACTTCTACTGAATCCATGATCTCCTCAAGTGGTTAAAATTTTCTCTCTGAGGACCAGGCTCTGATACCAATTGTTGGAAACACTGAGAGGGGGGGGGGGTGAATCAGTGTTTAGCTTATTTTTCAAATTCAACAACTTAAACATAAATCAAATATACATCCAATGAAGCTTAACACAAGAACACATAACACTTGATATGATTATGGGGAAACCTTTATTAGAGGAAAACCTCGATGGGAATTAGTACCACAAATATTGTACTAGTATAATGAACCTGTTAAAGTTCCTTTTCCCTGTTAGAAGCAGTCTTTACAATATGAGTACAATGAATTGGTTAAGGGTCTGACCCTATTAGGAGTCTTTTACAATTAACCCTGTTAGGGGTGAGGACTCACTTTCCAAGAGGTCACTGCTCAAAGAGAAAGAAGGTTACAACCTCCTGAGAATAGATATGCACTATATCCATAAATGAACTGTTGTATGTGACACAAATGTCTGATCAGTTCCAGTTACGCGCTTATGCTCTTAAATTATTTAAGGGCTCTCTTTCATACTTCTCTGCTATACTTCTTCTCTAACTTATTCGACCACACTTCAAATGTATTTTTGCATTACATATTTATATCTTTACACCTGAATAGACGCAATTGCAAACAAGACCTTAGTCGGCCCAAAAACATAATACACAACGCTTCCAAAAAAATTGGCTTAAGCGTGTTTACAAAAATTCTTAATGCATGATTACAAACTTAATACAATAGGTTCTTAGCCTTTACATAATAAAATACTACATGGTAATCAAAATGATGAAGTCGGCTTCATACTCTGTATTCTGGACTGCTAGTGAACTGTTCTTTCTGTAACTTGTCTGTACTGACATTTCGTACCATGCGTGTATAGGGTAAGCATAATAAAATACCATAGAGCTTAAGTTTGAATGCGCATAACTTGAGATGATCGTACACACATGAGCTGATGCCCTGATCAACTGAAATTCACTATTCTATTCTGTCTTCTACACTTAGTCAATTTTCACTTCATAGTTAACTATCAAAAAATTCATATGACTTTGTTGCCATAATGACAACACAAAATAAGCCATATACTCCCTGGGAGTCAACTTGCCAACACATAATTTGTTGGTTAAGAGGTGTAATATTTTTCTTATCTCCCCACATTACTGACCTGTGTTGTGTCATTTGAGTTGGCACGCAGTGGCGCGTTGAGAGATTCCTTCGGTCTCAATGCATTACTGAGAGATTTCTTTGTGATTAGGATTTTGTTGTGACATGACAAGCAGTGGCATGGTTGTAGTTCATTTCTCCTTATTCGTATCATCTAACGGTGACATGGAAGACAAGGTAGATGAAAGGTGGATGACTAGTTAGTTAAGATAAAAGGTATTGTTTTCATTCAACGTGTCAATTAAAGTACAAAGTGACAAATATTTAGTAAGCTTGGGGGAAGGATTTTGAATATTTTCAATTACCATTGATTTCTTTGTATCGACAGTTGTTAATTAAACTTGAGCTACTACCCATTCCAGCTTTAATTACTTAAACATGTTGATTTGATGGTGCAATATTAATCATGCTTTATCTTCATTTCATAAAGCTGAGAAGAATTATAGAACAGATAAATAATTGTGCGAGTTCAAGTAGCCATTTTTTGCATCCAATGCACATGTCTAACCCAAAAAATGTCAAATAGTAAGTTAACCCTTGGTTTAGCACCTTGCCTTCTCTGCAAATTTCTTTAAAAAGTGTGAATTCTTAGAATAAATTGTAGTGTAATTGAATTGAACTAGAACTAGGTTTCTCTTGTAAGTTTATCACCTTGCCTTCTCTGCAAATTTCGTAAAGAAGTGTGAATTATTAGAAGAAATTTTAGTGAAGTTGAATTGTTAGAACTAGGTTTCTCTTGTAATTTTATCACCTTTCCTTCTCTGGAAATTTCTTAAAGAAGTGTGAATTCTTAGAATAAATTGTAGTGTAATTGAATTGTTAGAACTAGGTTTCTCTTGTAAGTTTAGCACCTTTCCTTCTCTACAAATTTCTTAAAGAAGTGTAAATTATTAGAAGAAATTGTAGTGTAATTGAATTGTTAGAATTGTATTTCTCTTGTAAGTTTAGCACCTTGCCTTCTCTGCAAATTTCTTAAAGAAGTGTGAATTTTAGAAGAAATTGTAGTGTAATTGAATTGTTAGAACTAGGTTTAATCTCTTGTAAAAGAATATTTCTATGGCTTCATCTTCTTCTAGAAATATCCATGGGGGGATATTGTATAATATAAATCCCAATGGACACACTATACTTTGAGCTTAGGAAAGAGAATGAGCACACTCCATCAATTGCAAGACCGAACCTGATACTACGGGGTTCATCTTTGAATTTTCTTGGCCTTTTTTCCTCTATGTGTTTCATTGATTTTGAGTTGGCCGGAATTCACATGAATCCATCTTTAGTCCTATTATTTACATCTCAGTCCATCAATTGTGCAAGTGACTTGGAACGAAACATTTGTTGAAGTCTAGGTATAATGGGCATGTGACGTAAAACCTTCTTTGGAACTTTAGGACCTTGTACATCTGTATGATAAATATTATCTTTGCATACAGGACATTCTACCTTATTTTTATTATCACCTTTGTATAAAATGAAATCATTTATACATGAATCATTTTTCTTATATTCAATCCCCAACTCAACCGACATCAAACACACCTCTCTACAAGTTGATGGAAACACATTCTCTTTAGGAAATATTTTAGTTTTTAGTGCCCTGTAAGATTTCCATAGATTAAATCAAATAATGTTTGACTTATGATGAACATGATTGATATGTCAATATATACTAGGACTACTTATATCCAATTTATGGTTTTAAAATCACCTTAAAGAATTATAAACAAAGTTAATAATTGACAATGCAAAAGTAAGAAATTGATTTCAAATCACTTCAGTGGGGTAGTGAATCCTTTGTCTGACCAACCAAATAGTGACTTGATTTCTAATAATATTAACGTGCATGCCAATTTTGAGGTTCTAATTGCACCCGATTTGAACATAGGTGTCTTCGCTACTTGGTTAATGGAGTCTCTGAGGTTGTTATCATCAACATTGGGTTGGTGGTTATTACCCCTACTGTCATTGTTACTGTCAACCATATGATCATTATTGTCATCATTGTTTACATCCCCAAGGAAACCTGTAAGCATTTCATTCAATTCATCTTCATGCACTACATTTTCACTATCATCATCATCATCATCATCATTAAGGCTAGGTGACATGTCATCAGTGTATGTGTATCTCATTAGCTCTTCAAATTTGTTAGCTAGTAAAATTCTCTCCAATGTTGCTCTTCTCACCCTGGTATGATTAAATTTAAAGGATGGTTTGGATCATCATGTCCAAATCTTAATAACCCAGTTGGATCGTGGGTATTAGTATGTGTTTCATAAATATCTTCTACCTATCAACAAAAAAATCATTATTTAATGTTTGACAATAATTGGATAAATCATAAATGTATCAATTTTAAAGAAATATAATCAAATATGTCTTTAAAAAAAATTAAAATATAATTTTTTTGAACATATATACATCAATTGAATAGTCCATGAGTTGGAAAAATGACTCTCAACAGCAGGCTTGCGTGATGTTAATTGATTATGGGAAGGCTTATGAAAAAATTGAGTGGGATTTTATCTTCATGATGTTGGATGGATTGGGGTTCCCTATCAAGTAGCCTAATAGTGAACTCAATATTTTTCTACTTTGTATAATTCCTGATACTTTCATGCATCTTTTCTTTGACTGTCTGGTTGCCAAGGAGATATGGGGAATGTTTGGCTTATATGTGCATAACAATTTATCTTTATATGAAGTTGTTCTTGGTAATATTTTGGGCCTAAAAAGAGAATTTAGTACCTTATTTTTTGTATTATCAGTTGATATCCTGTGGTCTATATGGAAAATTATGAATAATAATAGGTTTAATGGTGTTTCTAGATCCCTTACTCAGTCTCCAAGGAGACTCACACACTTTGACATTATTTTTCAGGTCACCATCACGATCCAGGAAGAAATGTCTAATGGTTATATGTGGACTAGAGGAATGACTCCAGAAAGGTTTCAGTTTGAGATTGCACTCCAAAATTTTATGGAAGAACAAAACAAAAGGAACAATGATCATCCACCATTGGTATCAACTTCCCCTCCCTCGTTTGTTCCTCTTATTGTTATGGTTCCTCCAGTGGTCATCCTACCTACAATAGCTCATCTTCCTACTCTAGCTACAACAACAATGCCTCCTCCCATTCATGTAGTAGCAACATCACTGCCTAGACCAGTTGTGCATCCCTACACACAAAGAATTAGAGATGATTATGTCCTCAGGTGGATGGAAGATAGAGTTGATTAGATTGCTTGGATCAAGAGAAGAGGAGATGATAGATACAAATATGGTTTATATTAGGCATATTCTAGATTGGTGTTACAGATAATTTTTTCTAACATTCTCTTATCTATGTTTTTTTTGTATCATATATAAACTAATTTTGGATACTTGATGTAGCTATGGTATAACTTTCTCTGCAAGAAGACACACAATAAACTCTCAAGTTTATATATTTTTTGGTCACTTTATATTTAATAGGCTTATCTAGATTATTGTTACAGAACCTTTTTTTTGTTACAAATCATGTTAGCATTCTCTTATCCATGGTTTTTTGTATTCTAGATCTGAAGTAATTCTAGCTACTTAATGTAACTATGGGATAATTTGCTCTAGAAGTGGACACATAGTAAACTCTCAAGTGTCTATATTTTTTGGTCACTTTATATATAATAGGCTTATACTAGATTGTTGTTACAAATCCTTTTTGCTAGCATTCTCTTATCCGTATTTTTTTGTATTAGATCTAAAGTAATTTTGAATACTTGATGTAACTATGGTATAACTTGCTCTGCAAGCGGGCACACAGTAAACTCCAGTGTATATCTTTTTTGGTCACTTTATATCTAATACAAAAAAATAATCAACATTTTATAGAGTACCTTTTTTATACAATAATTTTAATAAAACACAATTTTGACAACATAGTTTATAAAATATCAGTCCATACTCATTTATTGTATTTGTTGTACTTGTCGTAGGCAAATAACTATTGCACCCATGCATAATTAATTTATTGTTTTGCACCTATAAAAACAAAGTATTTTTTGATAATTTGAATTTATCTAAAGTCAACATATTTATTTCTTAAGTTAACATATTATACAAAATAATTATTACAAATATGATTGGTTGAATTCTTTTGGTGTTATAGGACCCCTTTTTTGGAAATACAAAAACTATTTCTACCACTATGTTTGAGGCAATATTTTAGGGCATGATGCCCCACATTTATGGAATCGATGAATTTTATGAGAATAAAAATTGTCCTACATTTCATTTTAATCTATATTATAAGAACTAAAATTCTAGGTAAAGGATAATATTTTTTAAAATAATTGGTTTGATATCAATAGTCACAGCTTATAGTAAGGAACTATTATTTTCACTTTGTTTATTATATTTTTTTTTAAAATTATGTTATTATAAAGTATGGGCATACAACTTTATGTTATTTTTTAATATTTTAATATTATTTTATTTGTATTTTTTTTAAAACATGGTGATTATTTTTTAATTAGGCTAGAGTTATGTTCATGTAATTTAATACTCTATTCTTATAAGTGAAAAAAAATTAGGTAATATTATAATATATATTATTATCTTATTACAATTTTTTTTAATTAAAATCAATTATAATACATATAATTTTAATCTACTAGAATGAATTATAATCAAAACCCTAAATCTAGTTAAACCCTAATCACAAAACTAACCCTAAAGCTAGTTAAACCCTAATCACAAAACTAATTTAACATCAAACCAAATTAAGCACTAGCCCTAACCCAAATTTTACCCTGACCTTACACTGAAATAAATTGAACCCTAACACTAATCCTATTTGAATACTAAAGTCAACTGAATCCTAACCCTAAACCTAATCAAACAGTATAAGAAATTAAACCTAACCATTATCAAATTTGTGTTGTTCTTTTAATCCAAACAAATCAAGAGGACATAGAATCAAATCAAATCCCAAGCCTTTTAAAACATAACCTTAAACGTTATTGAATTCAAACCTCACTCAATAAGCTTAAATAAATACCTACCTTAAATTTGAACCTAATGTAATTATAAGCTTTAAACAAAAATATTAATCCTATAACTATAAATAAACCAAATTAAACCTTAAACCTAATAGCAGACAAAGCTAAGTCCAACCCCCAAACCACATTAAACCCCACCCCTAACACTTAAAAAATTGAAACTTAGTTCCCTAACAATAAACACATAAACCTAAACCATAATGAATTATAATCAAAACCCTAAAGAAAGTTCAAGCCTAATCATAAAACTAATTGAACATCAAACTAAATTAAACACTAACCCTAACCCAAATTTTACCCTGACCTTGTACATTGAAAAAAAATGAACCCTAACACTAAGCCTATTCGAACACTAAAGTAAATTGAATCCTAACCCTAAACCTAATCAAACAATATAAGAAATTAAACCTAACAATTATCAAATTTGTGTTGTTTTTAATTCAAACAAATCAAGAGGACATATAATCAAATCAAATGATAAGCCTTTTAAAACATAACCTTAAACATTATTGAACTCAAACCTCACTCCACAAGCTTAAATAAATACCAACCTTAACTTTGAACCTAATGTAATTATAATCTTGAAAAAAAAATATTAATCCTATAACTAAAAATATACCAAATTGAATCTTAAACCTAATAGTAGACAAAGCTAAGTCCAAATCCCCAAAAAAATTAAACCCTGCCCCTAACACTTAAAAAATTGAAACTTAGTTCCCTAACAATAAACAAAAATGAACCCAAACCAGAATGAATTGTAATCAAAACCCTAGAGAAAGTTCAACCCTAATTATAAAACACTAACCCTAACCAAATTTTACCCTAACCTTACATTGAAAAAAATTGAACCCTAACACTCAGTCTATTTTAACACTAAAGAAAATTGAATCCTAACCCTAAACCTAATCAAACAATATAGAAATTAAACCTAACAATTATCAAATTTGTGTTGTTCTTTTAATCCAAACAAATCAAGAGGACATATAAAAAAATCAAGTGGACATATAATCAAATCAAATCCTAAGCCTTTTAAAACATAACCTTAAATATTATTGAACTCAACCCTCAGTCCATAAACTTAAATAAATACCAACCTTAACTTTGAAGCTAATGTAATTATAATCTTTAAACAAGAATATTAATTCTATAACTAAAAAAAACAAATTGAATCTCAAACCTAATAGTAGACAAAGCTAAGTCCAAACCCCAAACCAAATTAAACCCCACCCTAACACTTAAAAAATTGAAACTTAGTCCCATAAAAATAAACAAAAATAAACCCTAAACCTAAACCAAAATGAATTGTAATCAAACCCCTAAAGAAAGTTCAACTCTAATCATAAAACTAATTGAACTTAAAACTAAATAAAATACTAAACCTGACCCAAATTTTATCCTAGCCTTACACTATAACAAATTGAAGCCTAATACTAAGCCTATTTGAACACTAAAGTAAATTGAACCCTAACCCTAAACTTAATCAAACAATATAACAAATTAAACCTAACAATTATCAAATTTGTAAATAGAGAGAGTATAGATATAGATGAAGAGGGAGATATATATAAAGTGTGAGATATACATGTAAATAGATATACTAGAGATAGAGTGAGGGAGACAAATAGATATTTGTATAGAGAATTAGAGAGATATAGAAATAGATAGCAATAGGGAGAGAGGGAGAGAAATGGGAGAGATAGTGGTATAAAATAGGAGAGATAAATGTAGCGAGAATGATAGAGGGTGAAGAGAGAGATGTAAGGAGAGGTAAGGAGATAGAATCAAATCAAACTCTAACCCTTTAAAAACATAATCTTAAACCAAATTGAATCTAAAACCTAATAGTAAACAAAACTAAATCCAAATGCCCAACCAAATTAAACCCTACACATAGCACAAAAAAAAACTCAAAACTTAGTTCCCTAATAATAAACAAAAATAAACCCTAAAAGTAAACCAGATTGAATTATGATCGTAACCTTAAAGAAAGTTCAAACCTAATCATAAACCTAACCAAGCATAAAACCAAATCAAACAAAATTAAACCATATCCCTAGACTAAAATGTTGGAATAATGGAAGGGTGTGTACTGAGAGGGGAGGGGTGAATCAGTACCCTTAAAATTTTTTAGCAATTAACCTTAGTACTCATTTCTTACATAACCGACCATTGTAGGTTTCCTAATTTATGCATGCAATATCATAGCATAAATGTAAATGCATGTAAAAAAACATTGAAACATTCATGAAACTCATTTATTCATGACGCAAGTATTGATAACGCAGAAACCCTTGTTAGAAGGTAAAAACTGCGGTGGGGATGAAACCCACAAAGCTTCACTATTTGCAAAATGGAAGGTGTCTATTAGGGCTACAAGTAGTGATCACTTTTGATGATCTTACCCTATTAGGAGTAACATCTTAGACTTGTTAAGTCTACTCGGTTAAGATATTTTTGCAACACAATGTATGTGTGCACTCAGTTCAGAGATTTACATAAATACTGTTGAGTCCACCTTAAATGATTTTACTACTTGTTACAATTGTTAGAGAGACAAAATATGTATGACATGATAGCTTGCAATCTTGAATTTATGATTACAGGTCCTTTAAGTTCACAAAATTTATATCACCTATTGTGATGATTAATACCTTTGTTCTTCCCGGTAGCCTTGAATGTAGTTCTTCATAACTGAATTATTCTTTATTAGTCCTTCTGCATGAAAACCTTTGTCTGATCTATAGATGTCCTTGGCGGCTACAACCATCATATTCTTGATTGACTAATACATCATATATATAAGATTTTGACCTAATTAGGTTTCACACTTTTCTTGAATAGATCTAAGATCAAAGGTTTACAACTTGACCTTGATCTCCTAGTTTGCATGAATATAATCAGTTAAACTAATTAAATCTATCATTTACGCTTTTCTTGATCCATAAGAAATGGCTATCTAGCTAATCAAAAAGCTATTTTAAAGACTAAAGTTCTTTAGCTGACATGTAGTTTGAGATCCACTTTTCTCAGGAATAAAATTATCTCTCAGTGTAGACTGGTGCTTAGTGTTGTCTCTATGTATTGGTGCTTGGTGATATACTCTTCTTGGTTGATATACTCTGCTCGGTTGATGTATTGCTCAGTGTTCAAAACATTTTGGTGACCACTACTCTCGGTGAGTGATGTCGCTTGGTGATCATGACCAACCAAAACTATTTGTTTGTATACTAATGAAAACTTCTAATCCTTTAAGGATTATCAATCTCCCCCTTTGGCATTAGTATCAAAAAATTATATGTACAGTATATACCAAGTATGTTATACTTTTACAATGACTCCCCCTATCTGCATTCTCTCCCCCTATGTGCATGTTTCCCCCTGTATGTACATATTTCCCCATTTTTTGAAAGTAATGACAAAAATTTATAACTTATATCTTGTCAAGAATGTGAGAATAATATTTTTGAATGTCTGCCATAAGGTTCTCCCATTTCTCCTTTAGGTGCTCTAGGATCATTTGCTCCAATGTGATTTGAGCGTAAATGTCATTGATGCTTTCAGTTATTGAAATCTCTGGGGTGGCAATTAGAGTCTTTGCGGTAGTCATGTGTGTCATCAACAATGTGAGATTCAGTAGTAATAGGGCTTGTAGTTCATTTACTTCATCTCTAATTTTTCTTTCTTCCTATTGTATTTAAAGTCTTAACCATTTAGATTCAACTAGATTTTCATAATGCAATTGGAATGCATTTGGCTCGGTTGAAAGACTTTATGCACTAGCTTTTAGATCTTCATTTAACTTAGCTATCTGTGCATTATGCTCGGTAGTGAAGTTCTCAATAGTGCACAACTTTTGAACTAAGATAACTATTTATGAAATAACGGGTTCTAATGTAGTTACCAGTTCAGAAATTTTTACCTTATTCTCTGCCACTTCTTGGATTATTTTCTCTGTGAGTGTGTAGTAGTATTTCTCTTCTCTTTCTTCAATGACCTTCTCGATCTCTACATTCTGTCGTGTTATTTCCTCAGTCAGAACTACAAGTTGTTTAATGATGGGTGCATTTTGATCAATTTGTGTGTCAGGAACTACTTGTAATAGAATTTCCTTTGATTTTTCTAGGAATTGTGTATTCTTGTGTTCCATTTTGAGCTTGTCTTGTTGTGCTTTCCTTTTGCATAGCTTCCCATACCTTGTCAGTGACTCAAGATCAAGTGTTCTTGGATCACAGTCAGGTATGTCTATGATCTCCTCAAGTGTGACACGTGCTTTACCTTTCTTGTTCTTCTTCTTCTTCAGAGTGTTGCTTGATGCAGGGGAATGAGGTATGATAGAAAGAGCCTTTTGTTGCTCGGTTTCTGTAATTGATTTCTTGGGAGGTGTGGTGTCATGGCTGGGTTTCTTGGTCAGTACCTATTGGTTGGTTGTAGATGTCTCTACATCAACCTTTTCTTGACTTGCAACCTTTCTGCCTTTCCACTGTCCTCAGTGGGTGCATCACTCAGTTTCTCTCCACTGTTATCTATCTTCTCCCCTTATTCCTCACCTTTGTCTATCAGTTTTTCTATTTATGCCTCTGGTGGTGTCTATTGTGACTTAGTCATTATATTTATTGCTTGCATCAATAAAGGCATGTTACCTGGTACAAATTCCTGTGCAACATCAGTAGTCTCCTTTTCCTTTGTTTTCTCAGTGGCAATATTTATATCTTCATCAGCCTTTGCATCATTATCAGAATCATCATGAGTGATATCTTGTATATTTATGGCTTGTGTTTCCCCTAATGATTGCAATATTTCAAGTATATCATCCATGGCCATACTTGCCTCTGTGGTTAAGTCAATGGGATTGACATCCTTGGTATCATTGATGAAAATGTTCTCGGGGCTCAGTGTGGCCTCCTTTTCCTCGGTATGAGCAGTCTCAGTTAGAGATAGTACATGCTCAGGTGGATTAAATATTTGTGTCCAATTCTTATTGCTCTCAATGTCAATATCTTCAATCTTGTTCTGCAATACCTTGTATGCTCTAGTTTTGCAGAAAATTTATTGGAATACTCCTTCATGGTTGAGTCAATTTATTCAACTGAGTAGTTGGGAATGAATGAAACTACGGACTTCTCCCTCATCTTCTTCTCCATATGTAATGCATATGTCCACCTAGCTGATATTTTAACTTGTAGCTCTTGTGGAATATGACTACCAAATTGTAGAGGTACATACTTGTAAGCTACCATCATTTTAATGATTGCTTCTTCTATTTTTTTCTGATCCTTGGTAGATATATTTACCCATTGTATGATCTTGTGATGTGATATACTTCCTCTATTGATGATTGACTTTGTAATTTCATCAATTTTTTTTGGTATTTTGGCCTTTTTCTGCTTAAATCCTCTATTCTCTTTCTACTTCTGCAATATCATCCTTATCTTCTCTTCCTCTTATATATCTCTTTCTTTGTCTCAGCTCAGTTGAGGCTTTAGGCTTTCTTTTCATATATGTTCTTACTGTGCCTTTCTTCAATGGTGGTGAGTCTACCTTGGTTGTTTTTCTTCTTGTTATGGATGCAATTGTTGCATCAATAATATTTGATTTCTTGGCCTTTGGTGGCTCTGTATTAGATTTGATAGACTCTGAATCACTTAGTTCTTTTCCTTCACCGATAGGTGACTGTTCCTCGGTGATATGTATTGTTTGTTCCAACTTTTTGTCAGTTACCGAGAGTTTCTTCTTAATTTTTTTCACCATTTGTGTTTTCTTCTTTCCTATCTTCTTGACTACTAAATCAGTCTTTATTCTTGACTTGGCTTCCTCATAAGTACCAAATCTTCTTATAGATTTGTCAACTGTTTTGTTCAGTAGGGATTCAATAGCTTTTGTGGCCAAATCTATTTCAATTTCATACTCTAATGGTGGTAACCATGTTGTTCTTGGTTTGGCAACCTTGATGAGTGTAGTTTCGGTGTCAACTCAAAAGCATATCTCATCTTTGCATTTTTCAATCAACTGTGTAGGGATTCTCATCCTCTTTTGCATCCTATCCTTAAATGTTTTGAAGTATGCATCCAATAGTGGAATGAAATTATCTCCTAGTGATTTAATGTAACTACTAATCTGTGTTATTATCGGTCGGTTTGTGTCCCAAGTGACATTACCGACTTAAGGAAAGAAGTTCTAAAAGTAAAATAATGTGCACATCAACAGAGAACCAAACTTACATGTATTAGATTGGGCTCATCTAATTGTTCTCATGTTTTCTTCCAGTTGCTTTAGTAGCAGCTCGGCTAGGTCTAGTTGCACACCTTTCTTTACTATCGTGTATGCAGTGTCAACAGCTCCACAAGCAATGTTGTTCATTCTGATTTCTTAAAAGATCTTGTATCCAATCACATGTGCACTGAATTTCATTTTAGGGTCAGTGATTGAATTCACTTTTAGACCTCTTCCATCCCATCCTGCTCCAGTAAGATTTTCAATATTGGGGCATCTAGGGTGCCTTAGGGATTTTTCCTTCTTGGTGATTGGGTATCTAGTTACTACATGAATCACATCCTTTGTGATTTCCTTAGGTTCATCTAACCACATTTTACCGTTATGCACTCGGCTAAGAAAAATGCAAATCCATTCTATCTTGAATTCTTTTAGAAACAGTAGGGCATTGGTTAACCCTTTCACTTCAATCTGTTTTTACTCATCCTTTAGGTTTCCATCCTTGCATAGATTTTGATAAGCTTCTTCAAGCTCAATTTCTCCAATCTTTGCAACTTTTCAGTTAATGTATGCATGAATGTCTTCAACCAGTAAAACCCTACGTAGGATACTTGGGAATGCTCCCTTGTCATCGGGTTGAGCAATAATCTCAGGATAGAAATTGTAGTTAGGTTCTTCTCAGGTTGAGTTCTTGATTAGAATGACCTTCTTATCTTTTTCCATCTTGATCTTCAAGGTTCAAGAAGTGGTTTCCATTGTTTGTTAAAATTAGGGATTCTTTGCAAATAACCTAATAGCTTGGTAAGTCTAGATACTTACTGGATGCTTGCTGAGAATGCTCAAGATCTGTTGGAGTTTCTTTAAATGTGTTGTAAATCTCTCTGCAATGTTATCACTCTAAATCTCTCTTCTTCACTTTGCACTCTGCTCTTTAATGCTAGGTGAACAAAATGAGTTCACGTTGCCCTTTTTATAGGAAAATATAACCTAATCTATGCATTAAATGCTTCACCTTCCACTCAGTTGACAAAATGTAGATGCTCGGTTAACACTCGAAAGTTTTCAGTTCGGTGAGTATTCAATACTCGTTACAAAGTGTTAGCTCGGTTGTCTTCCACATGTTTACCGATGATACTCGGTATATAGTGTCAACTCGGTTATCTTTCATATGTTTACCGATGTGCAGTTTATGCTCGGTTCATATTTACCGACCATAATAGATTCACAAAACATAATATGCAATACCATAGTGCATCTTCATTGAGGCTAATTTGGCATATTCCCAATGAATATAGGAACTAATGTAAAATACATCTTTGTAGAGTGCAGTTCCATACTTAATTGTATTACTTAGGTGGGGGTGGTGGAATCATTTGATCCATTAGATGAGGTGTCGCAAACTTTAGTGCTTGGTCCAACATTATCATTGTTTGAAGCTTTCCTCCACATTTGATTTCTCATTCTCCTGATGTCTTCAATAGTATTTCCATTTGCAAAAGTGCTTGACTATGTAACTTGGTCTCTGCATTCATTGCTTAAGCGACCGACCTTATGACAGTATAAGCATGCCAATCCAGGGTTAGTCCAGTTTCTAGATATTATTATCCATTTCCTCATACAGTTAGTAGCTATATGTCCATATCTACCACATTTTGTGCAATTTACCCAAGTGTTGTAATCCCAAACATATGTATTACCAACTCTTCTCAGATGATATGCATTTTCTTGTTCTTTGGGTTTCCAGACTTGTTTTATCCTTTTTATGCATTCATAAAATGTGTGGCCATGCATGTTGCAAGTAAAATTCTTTTTTTACAAGTAAGTTTTCTTCTTTGGTTTGTTCAGCTTAGATCTCCATTCATGTGCTTTTTGTCCATGCTTGTTATAGTTATAACAATTACCTATGAATACAGAAGTAATTTTAGGAATACCTTTTTCTTTTCTCTTGTAAACATTTGATGTGTGGCCTGGTTTTCCATAGTGGTTACATGAACACTTCTTTGGTCTTGGATTTATGTAGATATTCCTTTGATCAGCTCAGTTTGATGATTCTTCATGCTCGGTATACCCTAAACTGGTATTGTTGTTGAGTCTTCTTTGTCCATTCAGAAATTCTTCCATTCTTTTTGTACTGTCCTCAACTTTCTTGATCATATTATTATGTTTTTTGTTGAATCTTTGCTTCATGCTTCATTTTCTCATTTTCTCATTTTCTTCTTTTATTTTACCAATAACTTCCAATTTTAGATTAAGTTCTATGTCCATTCGATTGGCCTCATGAGTCAAAAAAACTATTTGATTGGTGATCTCAATGTGATGTTCAGTAAGTCTCTGTACCTCAGATTCTTTCTCTTGCAATTTTTCAGTAATCTTTCTCATGTCATCAATAGCTAAAGTTATTTCTTGTTCATCTTGTCTTTCATTATTCATAACATCAATCATTCTTACTGGATATGTGTCTCTTGACCGATCTGTGGTACTTTCACTTGTTCAGTCAGATGTTGATTGATTTCATTTAGATTTGTAATGCTTCCTTCAGACGTGTCAGATGTATTACCAGATCCAGATCTAGATGAATCAAATAGGTCAGGTATCTCTTCTTCATGATAGTCAGTTTCATTGTAGTGAGATGCCATGACTTTTCTTTTAGCCAATATCTCTTTCATTTTGTTTCTTGCCTCTTTGTATTTCTTAAAGAAAATCTGTATTTGCAACTTATGATTCTCAATATTTTTATCAAGCTTATACCTTTCCATTGTATGATCTTTTCTCTCAAGTGATTAAACTTTTCCAAATAAGAGGTCTAGCACTGATACCAATTGTTGGAATAATGGAAGGGTGTGTACTGAGAGGGGAGGGGTGAATCAGTACCCTTAAAAACTTTTATTAATTAACCTTAGTACTAATTTCTTGCATAACCGATGATTGTAGCTTTCCTACTTTATGCATGCAATATCATAGCATAAATGTAAATGCATGTAAACAAACATTGAAACATTCATGAAACTCATTTACTCATGACACAAGTATTGATAATGTAGAAAACCTTGTTAAAAGGTAAATAAATGTGGTGGGGATGAAACCCACAAAGCTTCACTATCAGCAGAATGGAAGGTGCCTATTAGGGCTACAAGTTTTGATCACTTTTGATGATCTTACCCTGTTAGGAGTAACATGTTATACTTTTTAAGTCTACTCGGATAAGATATTTTAGCAACACAATCTATGTGTGCACTCAGTTAAGAGATTTACATAAATACTGTTGAGTCCAACTTCTTATAGGATTTTACTGCTTGCTACAATTGTTAGAGAGTAAAAAAATATGTATGACCTGATAGCTTGAAACCTTGAATTGCTGATATAGATCCTTTAAGTTAACAAAATGTAGATCATCTATTGTGATGGATAATACCTCTGTTCTACTTCGTAGCCTAGAATGCAGTTCTTCATAACTGAATTCTTCTTTATCTATCCTTTTGCATGAAAACCTTTGTTTGATCCATAGATGTCCTTGGCGGCTACAACCATCATATTCTTGATTGAATAATACATCTATATTACAAGATTTGACCTAATTAGGTTTCATGATTTTCTTGAATAACTCTAAGATCAAAGGTTTACAACTTGACCTTGATCTCCTAGTTTGCATGAATAAAATTAGTTAAACTAATTAAATCCATCATTTACGCTTTTCTTGATCCATAAGAAATGGTTATCTAGCTAAGAAAAAAGCTATTTTAAAGACTAAAGTGCTTTAGCTGACATGTAGTTTGAGATCCTCTTTTCTCAAGAATAAAATTATCTCTTAGTGTAGACTGGTGCTCAAGGTTGTCTCTGTGTACTGGTGCTTGGTGATATACTCTTCCCAGTTAATATACTCTGCTCAATTTGTATACAGCTTGATGTTCAAAACATTTCGGTGACCACTACACTCAGTGAATGTTGTTGCTCGGTGAGTGCTATCGCTTGATGATCATGACCGACCAAAAATGTATGTTTGTATACTAATAACAACTTCTGATCCTTTAAGGATTATCAAAAAATTCACCATAACCACAATCTTCAACAAATCAAACCATCAAACATATTGAACCTAACCCTAAGATTAAATTAAATTGATCCCTAATTGTGAACCTAATTAAATATTTTACCAAGTTTAGCCCTAAATTTAATGAAACCCTAACCCTCATAGTAAACCACAACATAAATTAAACTATAACACTAATCCTAAATATAATTTTAACCTAAACTTAGGACTAAATTAAACACAAAACAAAACCCAAATTGAACTACAAACCTACCCCCAAATATAATTAAACCTTATACCTAAGACTAAACCAAAACCCAAATTTCATCACCAGCTTAAATAAATAATTAATCATAAGAAAAATACTAAACCAACTTGAACCTAATTGTAACACTGAACAAAATTGAACATTAAACATAAACCTATACCAAATTGTACCATAATCCTAAAACTAAAACCATATTGAACCCTAAACCTAAACCATCTTGATCCTTCATCCTAAAACAAAATTGAACATTAACCCTTACTCTAACTAAACATTTAAACAAACTTTGAATTCTACCACTAACTCTCATTCTATACATATGAAGGCATTATATTTTTCCATTAGTATACTTAGAGAAAAACATGATCTACACCATCAGTTTACTCTACACCGACAGACAGGGCACAACACTATCTGATGCCAAGGTTACCTGACAAACACTGTTAAGTGTTACCCGATGAAAAAAAGGTAAACGATACCCAATGAGTAACAATAGTGTTACCTGACAGTACAAAAAAGAGAGGAACCCGACAGATACAGGGAACTCAATGATCAGTTCAGTTAAGGAACCCTGAAAGATTGCAAGTTCAAATCGACAACCAAGAATCGACAGTCAGTTACATCCCGCAAAAAGTGGATCTGACTTTCCATGTCAGATAAATCACTGAAGTTGTATTTATAACTTCTTGATTTGATTTTAAATCCATTATGTGCGGAGGAAGAAATGTAATGTTTATTGTTTTAATTTGTTTTACTATTTTAAAACATGAAAACTAAAGATCAAGGTCAAGTTGTAAACCTTGGATCTGAGAGTTAACATTGTAAATCGTGAATTCCAAGATAGGTCAAATACTTGTATAAATAGGTGCTCAATCCATTGAGAATTTTTGTTGTTCAATGAAGATAGTAGCCACGTAGAGAAACTAAAGACCAGATAGAGAATTCATGCAGAAGAACACAAACAGATTCAAATCAGTTTTTAAGAACAGAACAGAGGCTATCAACAAGAAGAGAAAAGGTATTCATCAATCACTTAAGGTGATATTATTATTGTAAAGGCTTTAATGGATCTGTAAATCAGAAATACTAGATTGCATACAGTCAGGTCAACAATTGTACTCATTCTAACAAGTGTAGTACACTAATGAAATCCTTTCAAGAAAGGTGGGCTTAACTATCCTATTGTAAATCTCATAACTGAGTGCACACTTAAATCAGTGTTGCTAAATCTCTTAACAGAGTAGATCTTAACAGGTCTCCACCTTAATACTCTTAACAGGGTCGATCATCAGAAGTGATCAAATTGTAAGCCTTGACTGGCTCCCTTCCATTCTATAGATAGTGAAGTTTTGTGGGTGCCATCCCCACCGCAGTTTTTACTTCATAACAGGAGTTTTCTGTGATACCATATCTTGTGTTATGTGTTTGTCAATTTTATGAATGTTTCTGTGAATGATTGAAAACTATTAAAGATTGTGAACAAACAATATATGCATAAGAAAGAATAACAGTAATGGTTGGTAAATCAGAATTGAATGATCATTAATGATGAATTGAGTAAAGTGTTAAAATTTTT